>QVNW01000035.1:0-163824 GCA_014825475.1 Pseudomyrmex flavicornis
AGGTATTTTTTCGTATTTCAACAGCTCGCTTGTCCTGTTTAATCTTCTAGCAAGATCTCTTTTTCAACCTTTAGAGATGCTCAGGAGGAAACGACTATTCACGCGAGAATATTCGGAACGACGCGACGTACACGTCTCCGCACTTTGACGATCGATCGATCTTAACTCGACCTCCCATCCGCCTTCTTCCTTCGCCAAAAGATTTATTGGCCTCGAATACAAAACCTTGTCGTGAAAATACCTTGTCTGTGGAATCTCGTGCACTTCGAAAATTCGCAATAAGAAAAACCTGAAGAAAAAAAATAATTGCGTAAGATATTTGACACACGCGCCGAATAAAAATCAATTATCGCACATTTTAACTGTGTTTGTTTCTATAAACAGTATTTAAGTATATCCGAAAAATACAAGTATGTATAACTTCAATTAATTTATACATCTTTGATTAAAACACATATCACAGTGTCCGTAACTCGACTCCCTAAGCAGTTCCTGTCTCTCCCTTCTCCAAATACACGAAATTGTTTAGAGGACTCGAAATCCAGGAAGCTCTAAGAATCCGCGCATCGTAATGGCGTTGAAGCACGTTGTGCCATTCGAGGCACGCGGAAACGTATAAAGCGAAATAAAATAAAGTGTAAGCGAGCTACACTTGGGGGAGAGTGCGATTCTACTTTAGATTAAATTCCGAAGCGCGCGACCCACCTTCTTGCCACCATCGCCTTCCGCCATTCTCTCTTCTTCCTTCTCTCCCTCCCTCCTACCCCATTGCTCCTCTCTACTTCGTTTCGGAAAATAAGCTTTTCTCGCTGCCGCGCCGCGGACGTTTTTATCACCGAGCAGATGGTTTCGCTTGTAATCCACGATATACCACCTCGCGCGCGTTCTCCTCCTAGTTTCTCGCGTCCGGGGGATTCGCCATTGAGACGCGGGAAAAACGAGATCGATGAGCGTTTATTTGTTCGAGGTAGGAAAACTAATCGGAAAAAATCGACCGATTTTGTGTAATGCAGTTTCTTATGTCACTAAAAAAAAAAGACCAACAAAGCTGCTTTGTTGTAAGAATAATTCTATGCAAACGCACACATCTTTATGCGCGTGTCTTTTCTGAAATCTTCTTTTGAACAAAGAAAGAAAGTAAGACACTGCCGTCGTTATATTCTACGTACGTTCCGCGCGCGACGTACACTCATCCGTAGTCATTTATTTGACTTAGCTTGAGAGCGCGCATTCATGATATACTTCACAAGATTCCCTTGAACAAATGCGCCTGTGCATTTTTACATTTTTTTTTTTTTTTTTTTTTTTTTTTATATGTATTTGTTTTAAGAACTGAAATCGGTCTCAGAGAAGGAGCGGGAAGAAGTTGATTTCCGATATGCTTTGCATCACCTCGAGTGGATAAGGCCTAGAGAATATCACGAAACAAGAGGATGTACTGGCGCGAAGCACGCGCCTACTTCATCCCTCTTCTTGACAGCTCTATCTCGCGAATATCCCTCGAATCTACCTTGTGTCTCGCCTTCCGTACCTTTCCCTCCCTCGCCCTTTAGCAACTCCCTTGACACGAGTCGTTACTCTTTCTGAATACCGAAGCTTTCTCGTAGCTCGATTTCGCCGACTCGCGAGAGGGATCTTCTCCACCGCCGCCATTTTGCAACATATTTCGCGTGTTCTTTGACGTGCATCCGATCAAAAACGCGGCGGGATCTCCTCCCAACGAGAAAAAAAAAAAAAAAGCTTCGCGAAGGCAAGGAACGCGTTAGAGTATTTCAATAATTTAACAAAAAAAATCAGAGGGTTTAAACGGCGGACTTTGATAAAAAATAACGGAATAATTGAGAGGTGCATGCGAAGAAGTGGACAAATTGAAGCAACCAACCTTTGGTTCAGCCGAGAGAGCAAACGGGTTGCCTCGCACCCCTTCCGCGTTTTAACAGACGGAGCGTGCCGGAGTGAAATTTTAACGAAAGAGAGGAAGAGAGAAGAGGGTTGGTATAGACCTTGAAGCGGAGGTAACGGATTCCGGATAGGGTGGAACAACATTCTGATCCAGGCAACGAGGGCCAAGGCAAACAATTTTCAACGGACCCGATCTCGAGCTAATTAATGTGGGATTTCGCCACCACGTCGAATCGCGTCGAATTACGTCGGATTATTCTACGGTTAAGGAATATGATTAAATTATTTCGGCAAGAATCCGACAAATCGAAAAAAGAAAATACGAGTGTACAAATTTTGAAAGAGTTTGTAATTTTATAATATAAATGGAAAGAAGTATTTTGCCGTTACGTCTCGATAAAATTAAATGTGCAGTATTATTATTATTTTTTTTTTTTTTCACAACGTAACTGTAATTTTACAGTCGCGCGATGTCGTGAGAGAAATAAGCGAAGAAATTATGGCGCACTTCAGAACGGAACGAAATTTATTGCCTGCATACATGTTCGCGTATAGACGAGCACGCGGCCATAAGCGCGTTACGATCGCGAAATATTCCGGAAACCGACTCGTACCGGAAACAGTGTCTGGATCCAATTTTTCTAAATCAAATGAGTATTACTGCAGAACAACGCTTTGAAATATTCGAAAATTTATGACATCCCGAATGCCAACGTAAATGTCAAGATTCGATGTGAATTACGAAGAAATTTTTTACAAATTTAGTAGCGCGAAGAATAAATCTCTTAAATTAAAACTCTAAAACAAGAGAAAATACAGAAATTACAAGAAATTTATATACATAAATACCGTCATTTTTTACATATAAGTCACGATAAATGGTAAATTATATTTTTTATGAAATTCGTTGTGATTGTTCGTTATCATTAATCGGTAGTGCGTAGGTAGTGCATGCGATATTACAATCAACTTCGGTTTGAATTTTAATCCGCTTTAATCGAACAGATCCTAGCGCGCTCGTGCGCTAAATATCAACATTGTTATTTCACACACTTGTCGTTGTTATTCCGCAAAGCGGAAACAGCCGTTACCGTGTCGATTAGCCGCGTGTACACATTTAATAATGAACATAGTTTAACGTAGTTAATAAACAAGTCACCGTAAAACATCGAAGAGAAACCGGCAATTAAGCGGCACGATTCAATCGCTGTGTGATCAAAAGTTAATTAATTTCATTATCTCGGTTACGCCCTCGTTTCGACTAATTAGTTACTCCACGGAGGCACAATAACCACTAATAATAATAATGTTGAAGTGGAAATTAGGCCACAAAATTATAGTTACATTAGAGCGGTTATTAATATATCGCCTGGTTTGCGCAAATAATTTCGTAACTTAATTACACATTGCAATAATTTATTAAGTAAAATAATAAGAATTTTTTCCGATGTTTCTCAAATTAATTTGGAACGCATACATTTTTCTCGCAACGATTTTGCAATATTTTCGAGAGAATCGAGATTTTCGCAAATGTATATATAACGGCCTTTTGTAAGTCGACCGGAAAAATCGTCCGGTTGAATTCTCTGTCTCTCTCTCTTTCTCTCTCTCTCTCTCTCGGTTAAGCGAGGTAAAATCGAAAACAGCCTCTCTCTTTACCCTGCCGTTGATTCAATATTAGCATCCGCAACCCCGAACAAATCCTTGTCGATGTGAAATCGTACATTCCGTTTGACTCGGTGGTCGAATGCACTCTCTGATGATTTATACGTTGCTTATCAACTTCCTCTTCATCCCCGTTCGTTTGACCGCAGAAATCTGACGTTTTAAATACACTCATCGATACATATAATCTGAATCGAAGATTAATTAATTTTCTTCAGCTGGTATGTATATGTTTCAAACAATTTTTCTTTGTTCAGCAGCCGCTGAACGAACAACGTTCAAGGGCGTATGCTCTCTCTTTCTCTCTCTTTCTCTCTCTGTCTCTCTCTCGGGACTTTCGTATGTACGCGCGGCATACTTACGTCCTTCATACGGAACGAAGCTTCACAGCTTCGTAGTATTTCAGGCGTCGCCGGTTCTCGTTTACACTTGTAACGCGAGGCTTCCCATTGTGTAAC
Organism: Pseudomyrmex flavicornis; assembly: GCA_014825475.1. Taxonomy (NCBI): domain Eukaryota; kingdom Metazoa; phylum Arthropoda; class Insecta; order Hymenoptera; family Formicidae; genus Pseudomyrmex; species Pseudomyrmex flavicornis. The sequence goes on from QVNW01000035.1 coordinate 4,026, forward strand.
AAGAGAGAAACCTCCGTACGAGAGAAGCACACACCCCGCTCTCTCACCCTATCATAGCTGGCTGGGATGCATTAACGCCGAGATTGAAGGGTGGCTAAGGACTCGAGTCGAGGGCCTCCCAACATGTCGTAGAGAGTTCCTACCGTCGAACGGTTGTAAATGGTTCATCTAATGCGATCGCGTTACACGACGACGACGACGCGAGACTCGTTGAGATGTTCTTGGATTACCATCTAAGATGCATTATCCGCTACCTTCAATTACCTACCTATCTCGTTGCTTTATCAGAATCTTGTTAGTTTAATGCGATATTGGATGTCAAATCTCTATGCCGCGACGAGAGTGTGTGGTGCGCTACACACGATACACCACACCACCGAACACCAGCGAAATATTAAACATTGAAATTCTGCCGCAATAGAATATTCCATATATCTACTTTTATTTTATCCTTTCGTATTTTTTTACATGGAAAATTCTTCAACCACATTCTATATATTGTCAATCCCTAAAGTACAACCGAATATTTTTCTCATCTTGTGTAAGACGATCGTTTTTAGAAACTGCTTCTCTTGCAGTAATTTGATAAAAAAAAAAAAACATTAAGAGACATTTTCTCCGAGAAAAGTTGCAACTTTATATATTCACTGCTTGTGTGTGCGTGCAGTGCGTGGTGAGCTTGTGTATACTCTTCTTACGCGAAATCGTGAGTTATCTCGGTGGGACACACTTGAAGGTGTGCAACGTCTGTGTAACTCCGCTGTCTATTGCGAGGTTCGTCGTTGGCACCCTCCTGTGTTTCGCGACAGGAAAGCAGAAGGGACAAGAGGGAGATACGCAGTAACTGTGTAACGGGGCGTAACGACGCTTGCGGGGCTTTAGGTTCCCGTAAGCGTGCGGCTTCGGCGAGATACAGCTAATGCTCGTCGCATGAGGGTTTAACGCTTAACGTAAGCAGGGACAACGGAACCTATACATAACGGTCGCGGAAAATCCGACGGAGGGTGGGAGAGGAGGGTGGAACGCACGGTCGATGAACGAAGTCACGCGGAAAAGCTCCTCCGAACAGCTTCGGCAGAAAAGCTCCTCCGAACAGTTTCGGCAGGATTGCTCCGTATACGGAATCACGCGTCCGTCGGACACGTCACGAACGAGACGTAAAACTCTTTAACGATGCTACCCGACGCATGTTGTTTTCGATGAAACTGCGCAAGCAACGAGATCGCACAATTTTTTTTTTTTTTTTTTTTTTTTTTTTTTTTTACGACGTAACACCGCGTTAGTCGGCAATTCGAAAAATTTACGGAGGGGGATTGCCGATGCTTTGAAATCTGCGACGATTTACGCTGTATATTCAGACTCGGCGTATATATTTCGAAATTTCTATTATTCGAAGTCCACAAAAATTTTTCGAATCAATAACGTTTAAAATCTCGGCGGGATTTCGGGATTGCGATATTTATATTCCGGCGAATGTGAGCGTCGCGCCGCGGGTGGTATTTTCCGGTCTACCGTGTATGTACCCGGATGTGAACGCGCGAGCTTCTCTCTTTCCCCGGCTGGAGAGAGAGTTTCTCGTGCGGAGGATTACAATATTGTATGGTTGAGAGATACAACGGACGTAACCATTGTCTACCTTGTCCGCCGTTCTTAGCCTCTCATTTAAGAACCGGGTAATAGCTGTCGCTGCAATTGCACCTCGCCGTTCGTTTTAGTTTGCCGAAAGCGAGGAAGATAGCGGGAGGGACGTATATTTCACGTCTTTGCCGTCGCTAGAAAGATACGCTGGAAAATTCAGCGTGCCCCGCGGCTCTCGCCTGAATTTATGCACTCCGGGGATCATCAGATCTTAAGCACAGCGGAATTTTCGGGAGAGAAAAATTGGTAAGATCGATGTAGATATCTAGGATCAAACTTTCTGCGATCAGCAGAAACTCTATTCAGCCGAGAATTAGAGCGCTTCGATGTCTCTTGTAAAACGTAACGACTTTGTACACAAAGTTGTTACGTTTTCACCAAATTTAGCGTTCGTATTTTTTTTTTTGCCGAGAAAAAAAACTATCGGCACGAAGCGTTAATAATTTCTCCCGCGGATAATGGCGTCTTTGATCATTCTTCACGGTATACGATTATAAAATAATACAAGAGTTTCGCCGGGAAAGATCTCCCTCAGATACCACTGCGGCGGAAGAAGTTTAAGACGTTGTAAAGGGACGTGCTCTCTCGTGAATATCCGATATCCTGGGAAAGAGACATGGCGTGTCCAGCCACTCCAATCCCCCAGGAGCTTTTCTCTGGACCACGAAAGCTACTCGTAAAACCTCACAGCTGCGATCGTTAACACTCTTTACCTCACGATGTTTCTTCACCATATTTATGGTTTTTTCATTACATTTTTCCGCGTAAAAATTCTCCACAACAAATACGTGATAAAGACGTATTTTTTATTTTATAAAGATATAGTTTTGTGTGTATTAATATTCACGTAAAGATTGCAAAAATGTTTGTGACTAAATTACACACGTCTAATATTTTTACACATCTCTCTTTCTCTCTCTCTCTCGTTGTAATATTTTTCAAATTACAAAGATGTCAAAATTCGATTTAAAAATCGAATCTCCAAACTGCAGTTGTCACGGCTTGCAATGTTAGTATTCCGCGTATCGCATGTACGAAACGAAATGCATGTATAAATGGCGTTGCTCGCATCTGTATTGTGTCAAACAAAAAGCACGCGTAACTAGAATGAGTAATACATCGGCCGAGAAGTATATTCGAAATATCGAGTTGACGCTCGATAAAATGCAAAATTCGCACACGCGCGAGTGTAAAAATCGCGCAATGTGCGGATATCGCGGCGCGGAGGAAAAATACGAGATAGCGTTCGACGGAGGTATCCGCCGTCACGTGCGTTAGGCGATATTTGTCGCACGTGACTGAGGAGCCCGGCGCCGATATCTCCTCGCGCTACATCAAGGCGAACTTTTTCCGCAACGGCGGAACCGGCACAAATGTACAAACATAACGGAAAATCCATAAGCTTTACCAAAGGCGAATATTTTTTTCGCTATTTACACAAACAAAAAACCGTAGCAAAAGAAAAGAGATTGTGTCGAAAAACGACACAACACGTAGACGACATGTGATACATTAAACGTTTTACATTAAAAATTTCAAAAATTGTTATTACAATTGTTTCACTTGTTGCAATTGTTTTTTCTCTGTAAAAAAAATATTCTTACTGAGTACCAAGTCAATCGAAACCGAGCTTTGTTCGAGTTCACGCCAACATGAAATTCGCAGGCTCGTTCAGAAAAAGCAAACCAAAATCTGCTTAAGCGGAAGTCCGAGAGAAAGAAAAAGATACTCTCACAAGGAGGAAGAGAGAGAGGGGTGAAAACGAGTGCAAGGAGATGCAGGCGGGAAACGTTGCCACGAGAAAAGTTTCGGCTCTCCGTTGAAACTTTCTCGATCGAGCTCGAACGCGAGCATTTGTTTTTCGTGGCGAAGCTCACGCGAGTTTTCGGCAGGGAAGTCACTCGAGATAGGCGACCGCAAGCATCGTAACCCGCTGCTTTAAACTATCGCCGGTTTTCTCACCCCCTCGCTCGTTCTCCATTTTCGTTCCTGCTGCCACTCAGTGCCGGATTAAAGTATCGGCGACGCCAACCGCGTCTGAATAATTCAGGATGAAAGTTTCGGTCGTTCGATCCCGAGACGTGAGAGTGGCCCTGCGAGAGCGTTCGGGAGTTCTGATCGAGGTTCGCTTTTTGTGTTGCAGGTTTCGCGCTAATGAGGATCGTCGAGGTGTACAAGGAGATACAGGAGCAGGAGATGAACATCGTAAGTAGAAGGAATTATTGACGCAACTTTTAGAATAAAAAATTCTGAGTATCTTGCTTTCAAATTGAAAATCAATCAACTACTATCTCTCTTATCAACGAGAATTTTGACAATATTATTTTATTGCTCTTTTTTATTCAAAATTTCATACAATAATACTTTATCGCGATCGAATAGTATTCGGAGGCATTTGGTAGAAGAGCTAAGAGCGAACGAGCATTGTCTGCCCACCCTATTTTTTCCGTCTGTCTCCCAACCTGGCAACGTCCATTTCCGGAGATTACGTCAGATCCCGGTCGCGTCTGCCAAGATTCGTAAAGATGTCCTCTTTTTACCTTCATCCTCTTTATCTTCATACTAAATCCATATGAAAAATATATATTTTGTTTATTTTTATGTATCGTTGTAAACAAAACTGAATAAAACTAATCAAATTTATGATATAATAAAACTAATCAAATTTATGATATTAAACCAATATAATAAGTTTCAAATATATTAGATTAAAATTTAAGAAATAATAAAATATTATTTTTGGATTTTTGTTGACTAAAAAAAAAAAAAAACGCAGACTCCCTACTGATGTCTCATCTGTCTCCCTTCTTATCGTTGATCCTGTGATATTCTATAGAAATGGTTCCGTGGTACGCGAAATTCTGCAGAAACCTCTTTGATCCTGCGGTTCACCTCCACTTGCCTCGAGGACGACATTACATCCCGCAGGCGTTTCGTTTGAGCATGGAATCTCATTGCGGCCGTAACGATACTCGGTTATTACAACTTCGCAAGCCACTCTCTGGATATATGCTACCATCTTGCAATTTTGCTCCGATCGACTTACCAAAAATATTTTTCGAACGATCGGGCTTCAAATCCAACGCCTCGAAATCTAATTTTTGTAAAATCAATTTTCTCAATATCGCTCAGAAATAATATTTGCGTAATGTGTATTTTGCTGTTTATTCATAATTTTACAAAGTGCAAAACACATGATCTCTTTGTAATGAAAATATGCTCGAGAAAGACGAGCAGGTCAGTGGCCTCTGATTTCTCGGGGGAAATTCCCGAAGAAACAAACAGTCGCGTATGCGCGCTACGTCACGATCCGCCGATAAAAAACGCACTCCAGACAAAGATTATCTCGAGCGCGGAAGAAGCAAGTAGAAGAAATGCCACGGAAAAAGAGAGAATGGCGAGTGCCAAGTCCAGTGGGGTGGAACTCACGTAGCTTGCATTACTTCGCAGCTTTTTGGCGGACGTGTATCTGCACAATCGATCGATAACGAAACGCGAAATCGAGACCCGTCTGTGCCAAAAGAGTCTCGAAAATGATAATTCCTCAACTTAGTTATCTTCACGGCCTCTTTTGTTTTTTTTTTTTTTTTTTGAAAATCATAGAAACGGCTTTAACTTCAAATGCGTCTCTTTCTCAAAAATTATACGAACATCTGCCTTTCCACTCTCTCGTGACGCGGTTGTACAGACCAGAAAATCGCGACTGACGTTTCGAATATTTTTCTTCCATCGGCGACGCGAATTCGCAGCAGGTTTTCCTATAGTACGACTGGAAGTCGGCGCGCGGAAAGGCGCAGTTCGGAAACATCATAATTCTCAATCGACAAGGCAAGGCGAAGCGTAGTGAAGCGAAGTACGGTTCAGCTCGCTCGCTTGTTCGCTCTTTTGCCAAAAAGAGCGAACCCAACATGGCGACGCGGGCCGTTCTGGCAATCAGATATAAAGAGCGCTGAATTTTCCAATAAAAATCAATGGCTGTTCTCTAAAAGCTCGCGGATTTAATTCACGATGCGTAGAGATTTGCGTGTTCGCAAGGGGGAGAGAGGGGGAGGAGAAGGTAGAACGAAAAAAACAGATAAAAATAGAGATGGATATCCCAGTCGTTCTCTACGCACCGCCGCCATAGCAACGAGCGACTGCAATCCGCCTGCCTTTGAGCGACGGCTTTTTTACAAAAAAGCAGAGGCAAAGAGTGCTCGAACTGTAAAACAAACAACTTGTTCGTGAAACGCGAGCTGGTGAAAAGGATCGAGGAAGAGAGAGAGAGGGGAGGAGAGAGAGAGATCGCGAGGGGAGAGTAGGATAGGGTGACTCTTGAAGAAATGCCCGCCGACGGGGAAGGTCGGCGTTGAGAGCAGGAAATTCGAAGGGGTTAATACGCTGATGGATCGAAGTGACTAGCAAACATATAAAGGCATATCATTATCGCAACCGGGGATAACTTACATGCCTCGCAGACATTTCGGTTTGTTTGATCGGATTGAGGGTAGCGTAAGATAGGATAGTGATTTGATTGCGGAGGAGAGAATTTAAGGGATGATTGAACTCACAGGAGTTCCGGGATAGTAAGAGAGAGAGAGAGAGAGAGAGAGAGAGAGAGAGAGCTTGATTTCCGGGTGAATCAGATTTCCGAGCTGCGATTTCAAGGGACGAACGAGATTTCATCTTGACCAAATAAGCCGGTGAAGCTGGTGAAAGTCGAAATGTTAGATTTCCCGAGTTCCGGAAAATCCTCGAACTTTGGAAATAAAGTTTGAGCGAGCGCGTCTGAAAATTGAATTTCCCATTTACTTGTATACTACCTTATTTACGTCGTCATCGGGCGTGTGTTGCTGCATTATTCTCGTTTGTAAACACGTCGTTATTTGACGCTCATTAAGCTTAAAACCACATCTCTATATTACTTCACATTTAGTCTTTCTTTCCTCGTATACAGTTGCATTATAGTTACATTACTTTATTATAATGGTTACAGTGCTGTTACATTAACGACGTTACACTCTTTCTCCATTACGTGGAATTTCACGCGTCGCTTTTACTATTTTCTCTTACCGCTCCTCCTTCTCGTCCTTCTCTTTCTGACGCTGATAAAAAAAAAAAAAAAAAAAAAAAAAAAAAAAAAAAGACTACTTCGAGTATAAATTAAGTCTGACTTGCGAGACAAACTCGTAAACCACCCGGAGCTCGCACACGGCGAACTCAAGACCTTGCGGAAATAAAGAAACATCGCTTTCTTAATACTAACCGCGAAAACACTAAGGTTCACGTTAATTTTCTCTTGTCTTGAATTGCTTTTAATAGCGTCGGATAAACGTTTAATGGGTCTTTTTTTTATTTCATTCATTTCTTTTCCAAAATCAATTATTTATAAAATTATTATATATTGTATTAAGTTAAAATTATTTGCACTAATTGATTGTGTGTATTGATACATTGTGTGTATATAAACTCGGTTGTTGTTATTCGCGTTTTAGTTAAAGGCGTTCTACGTGGACTTGTTGGTGCCCCTGGAGACCAACCTGGAGAAGGACACGAAAGTTGTCCAGGTAAGTAAACCTCCGAAAGCGATTCTCGGAAGGGACATCAGTCCGTTCCCCGAGTCACGACTTCAGGTGACAATGAATAATGCAACACCGGGGACTTTACTAGAGCGAGCAGAAGAAGTTTCTTCAACAACACAAGACGAGATCCGAGACCTACAGCAAAGCGGCCGCGACAATGAAGAAGCAGAGGAAAAAATCCCGAGCCGCCAATAAGAGCGGGCTCGCGATGGACAAGGAATTGAAGAACATGCAGATTCTCGAGGAGGAGAAGACCAAGCTGGACGCTTTCTGCGAGCAGAGTTTGAAGAACGTGAGTAACCGTCGTATATATACCTGCTGCTGCTGCTGCTGCATCTATCAATTATACGTTGGGTTATTAAACTTCTCACCAGTTTGTATTAAAGTGCATTACACACCGAATGTGTAAAACGCGAGGCGATGCGATATGACGCAAAATCTCGCAAAAGAGCAAATATGAAAGCGATCATTAAACGCACCGCATCGCGGGAATGACGGAGATGATGGATTGCGCGATGAGATTCATTAACGAGACGAGTTCATTAACATCACGGTCCCTTTTGTGCGTTTCTTTTCACAGGCGATGACTCAGGAGAGACGACGATACGGTTTCGTGTTGGAGCGACAATGTTCCTTGGCGAAGCACTATGCGAGTTTTCATGAGGTTGCACTGGCCGCGCTTCATCCCTCGGTTGATAAATGGCGCGAGGTTGCCGCCACCAGGGAATATCTGCCCCAGTCGGTGGAGGACATGTTCGCTTCCAGACTCAGGGTAAATTTGCGACATAGAACTCATCGTGCGAAAGCGTTCCCCCGCGATTTTACACGCGATTCGCATTGTTTTGTGACCACAATAAAGATCCATCTTCGTGATTCGCCGTTTACTCACACAGTATTATTTAACACAGTTTGTAGAGACACAAATCACCAGGCGATAACGTACACAGGTTCGCGTATCTCTTGTCAGGTGAAATGAGCTCGATGAAATTTTGATGATAAAAATCTGCTTTTGTTTATCGAAAAAAAAAGTGTTATTTGTGGATATCGGCGTCTAACACCAATACCAAAACAGAAAAAAAAACAACAATGTTTCTCTTTCAGAGAACAACGCGCGCAACCGATATTTCAAATTCGACTTTAATGTGTTCAAATATATACGAGAATAATTTGATACTCTAATTTCGGACGGAAATACACGCGAGATATTTGTTTACGCGCAAAAATATCGCGTTACATCGCAGGTTGTAAATTATGATCGCGATTTGCATCGACAGCAAACATCGTTCTGGCCGGAGGACGAGGAAAACGGCGGCTCCGAGCTAACAACAATGAGCTCGCAATTGCGAAAGACCCGAAGCATGGACAGTTCCTGTCTGGAATTACGACTAGGCCCGCTACCCGGGAACCCGTCGTCGTCCGGCAGCCACCTCGGTCCGGCGCAGCATCTCCCCGCCGCCCTATCCAGAGCGAGGTCGGAGGCCAATCTGCACGCCTCGACGTTATCCCTCGGTCCCGGTACGTCGTCGTACTCCCGAGCTTCTCTTTTTTTTCTGCGACAATGATATCGATTTTCACGCTACGCTTACGCGGCCGGTCCGTGCCGAAAATTTTTCCCGCAAACGTGATCATATTATTTTTTTTACATGTTTCGCGCGAGGCAAAACGAATTTCTGTTAAATTAAAGTTAAATTCATCAACTTTTGCGCTTGCATTATCTATAAATATCATCGTTCATTTATCAAATAGCCTAAAACAGACACACGCGATTCGGGAAAGAGTGATGGGATGGAGCTATTCGCGCTGACATTTTCGCTTCTTTTTCGCGAGTTCCGTCATGACGGTCGTGGGTATAAATTTCAGCGGCGATTGGATTCGGAAGATCCGCATCGAAACCCGAAGCTTTCGAACGATGCAGACCGAAGTCGGGTCTCGCGCGCAATAAAATCGGAATATGCTTTCGTTTGTGCAATACGATCCGCGTCCGTATTTCATCGTCGTGGTGTCGCGTGTCACGCCATCGGTCCATCGGTGGTGCGCCCATCATTACACGCGCTACCTTTGTCGCGAGTCTCTTGACTCTCCGTCAGATTCGATTTTTTTTTGTTCTTGCTTCCGCCGCGCTGTGATATACTACTGTTTTTTTTTTTTTTTTTTTTTTTTTTTTTTTTTTTAAATAAGTAACTCGAGAAAAAAAACAAATAAATAAATAATACACAGCGTTAATAAACAAAAACAGTATAATTTGCACGTATACATGTTTCTGTTGTGCATTTGTATTATAATGACGAATTAATATATTGAGCTGTGATTGGATGGATTTTTCATTTGATAAAGCTTTAATTAATCTCCGCATAATTCTCTGTCAAAAATGTATCGCCATTATTTCACATTTAATGCCGCGTTTATCAATTTCTCTCATCTCGGATTAATTTATTGCAATTTACCACACAAACAGCCGGCATATTAATGGCATAATGCTTTGCTGATATTCTCTATAAAATCCCGTCCCTTTTGGTTTTTTTTTTTTTTTTTTTTAAAAACTTCCCTCTTCGATGTCGTTTCGAAGGGGGAGTTCGCCTTCGAGCATCTATTCCGGTCCGCCGCTATCGTCCACTGACCTAATTGCCCTGGTTTACTCTGAAACTACCCTCGTATTATTCCGGGTTCATCCTCACATTCGCCCGCCCCGCCCTTTCACATGCTTGGTCAGTTACAGCGTTTCTGGTTTCCAGAGGTTCCAGAAACTCCACCCCGACCGCGATCCATGGCGCCCCCCACGTCCCGCAGCAGTGGCGGCGGCGGAGGCGGCGGCATCGGGGTTAGCACCGGGGGTTGGGGGGACGCTCCTCTCGCTAGGGCTCTCTTCGCTTACCTCAGCTCGGGGGAAAATCAACTGAGCTTCCTGGAGGGTGATCTAATCGCTTTGATGGGTGAGTTCGATCTACACACGATGTTCTGGTATTAAAGTTCTGAGATCCACAAGAACAAGATCGTTTAAAGTCTTGGTTTCTTTTATTTTTCTGAAATACAGAAGCAATGTTAGTTGCGGTAGGAGAAATAATATTAATAATAATGAAATGAAGATTTTTAATTAATGCGACTATTTAAAGTGCGTTACGAATAACAGACTTGCTCATATAATTGTATTTTTATGATAATATCATCAATATATCACGTGTAATGTTAATTATTTCTGTTTTTTACGAACTTTTTAATGCTTTACTTAAAAGAGATATTCAGCGGTAAAAAAAATCCAAATAAGAAGTAAAGTGCCAGCGAGTTTTACGTCGCGGATTAGCATATTTTTCATTCTTTTTTTATATCAGGAGACCGGCAGAAGGGATGGCAATTTGGCGAGAACCTCCGCACTCACAGCTCGGGATGGTTTCCCCTGGCGTACACCGAAATTATAATCGACGACACTTTGGGGTAAGCAAACTTCCCTTCCGACCTTTATTGCGGCAATACCGAAATTTCATACTCGTTATTAACCCTTTAAATTGTTAATTATTATTATTAATATATAAACCCCATTCCACATCTCTATGTAAATTATGAAAAATGTTGGAACATAGATTTCGACATTATTGTTAAATATCAAATATTTTACCATAATATACGCATCGATCTCTCTGTTATTGTGTATTAAAAAACAACAAAATATTTTTATTAAATAAATATTTTTATAAAAACAAATTTTACATATATTTTTACATAAGCAAGTGAAAATTCGGATTATCTTGCATTGTTTTTTTTTTTGTACAATTGATCGTATTGCAAAGATCACCCAGTCACGGAACAAGCAATGGTAGAACTCCGGAGCCGCAAGCTATTCCACCATGCAAACCGCCTCCTTCTCGACCGCCAGTCACACCAGCTAATATCGATGAGCAGTCCGGTGGAACGACCGGCGCCGCCAACAATTCTTCCAATTCCGGCATCAACAACAACCATAATAACAACAACAATAACACTAGCAACGCCGGTACACCGACCAACAACGCGAGTGTCTTGGCAACTCCGACCGCACGCCAATCGAAATCAGTAAGCTAGAAATTTTTGACACAAATCATCATTCAATGATGATTTGTGTCAAAATAATTTGTTTGAATAAAATGCATTAAAAAATTTTTTTTAATGTTACTAACATTGTGATTATAGGAAAAGTACAAAGATGTGACAAAAGAATCCGTTTTATGTGCTTTTCAGATCCGTCCGTCAAGCACGCTGCCTGCTGTATTAGCAGGAGGACGAAGAGTACAGCCACCCGTACCTCCAGTACCGCCACCGGCGATGACATCTCTTCACAGTAGCAATGACAGCGGTTTTTCTAATGAACCGCCGGTGCAGCCGGATGTTGATTACAGCGATGATGAGGCAATGAGGTAAGTCTGAAATCTACGATCCGAATTTCTTTGTCTATCCATTTGTCATCTCAACATGTGTGTGACGTTCAATTTAAAACTACTATTCTTATTTACATACTTCACGTAAATTATAAGTCAGCAAAAAAAAAGAACAATATTGTGTACATAAAGAAAAAGTAAAAGTAGATAAATAGATCATAAAGTTGAAAGGTCCAGTTCAGATAAAAGTGAAACGATATTTTATTTACGGTAACAAAAACGCAGTAATTAGCGGATTCACTGATTTCATTGTAACTGAGCCAATTTCCAATCTGCGGTTTACATGAACGCGTTTATTTGCCCACAGATATCATTCGATATCGGCGTTGTTCACTTATTACTTGTTACTACGGGCCTCTCGACTCTTTGATATCTTTGCACTCCCAACATCACGCTCTGATAACCACCCGATAAGTCATCCCCGCTTTGCTCTATTCGACGTGAATGAAAGCTTTGTGTCATTGTACCTTATTATTATGTTATTCATCTTCTGTTTTCTCTGTAATTAGTACGATTTTCATCACTTTTTTTTTGTTTCTCTCTTTCTCTCACCGTAACTCCAATTAAATTGATTTGTATGATACTGCTGCGAGAAGATTTTACGGTGATGGAACAATCAACAACATGCATGTTTCACACTCGCTGATTTTCAGCAGTAGAAATCGCAATTAATTCTAAATAAAGCGAACTCGAATTGTCATAGTCCGTGCACATAGGAATTTGCATGTTCACTTCAAGTTTGCTTGTTGATTTGCTGTACGTGATTCTGCACTCGCAATTATATATTTAATAATTGTCTCACGTATAATTTAAAAAATGTAAAATTTTTTTTGACTTGGTTTGTCATTTATACAAATATTTTTGACATCTCGCAATTAGTTGGTATATTGTCAACTTGCAGTCGCAAAGTAATATTTGTATATATATATATATATATATATATATATATATATATATATATATCAAGATACACCCTACCCAATATTTGTACATACATACATCAAGTATATACCCAGTAGAATTGGATATAATAGGTCTCTCCTTTCTTAATCCAATTGTGGATAAGCGCGATTGTCATCTCGCTTTTTATACCAGTTTTCTACAAACCTCTTTCAATTTTGTACAAATCGAGAAAAGAAGGGAGACATTCGAAAATATCTCTCACTCGGAAAATTAATTACATCTCCGTTCTCCCTTCGAAATTGTATATCTCTCCTTCTTGTAGATACCGCATGCGCTATCGTGGTCGCTGGAAATAAGCCGCCGTGGTGGTGGTTCTCCGCGTCTCTCCGCGCCAGATACCCTTTCTAATCCTTTCCTTCGCGCCCTGTTCTTGTTTTTCTTTTTTATTCATCGCGTCGCGCGCAAAATGCAGACAACGGCGCCGGAAGCCGCGTAACGGAGGAGAGCTCGCGAAGGACGAGAAGCAGACGAAGGACTGGGAAAACGATTCCTGGAAGACGATTCCGCGGGACGAGAAGTCCTGGCAGTTGTATCGCACGGCGATGGATCTCTGGGCGGAGGCCAAGGCCAACCAGGCGAGCGAGGACTCGAAGAAGTACTTCGAGCTGGAGAACGGCGAATTTACATTGGAAAACGGCGACATTACGAGGAAGAGAAAGAACAAGAAAGGCGTGCAAGCGCCGAACGAACGACCCAGTCCGAATCAGCGCACCAAAATGGTGGACGAGCGCAGCGCACCCGCTGTCACTCGTCGCGGCGATCAGCGACGCGTCGACAAGAGAACGCAAGCGGAAACCGAGGAGGACGAGCTCGAAGAAGACGAGGAGGAGTTCGAATATCGCAATAACAACAAATTTTACGCGGACAATCGAGACTCTCAGCAGGAGCGAAGAACCGGGAACAATTACGACGCGAACAAGTACACGAAGTCCTCGAGCTCGTCGTCGGACTCCGACGACGACAGCACCATCACCATCCCCCAATCGGGTCGTAAAGTCGAGCATATAGCGCAGAAGCTCGAGCAGACAGCGCAGAAATACGCGCGCGAGCACAGCCCGCCCAAGTTCCTCGAGCGTCGCGAAAGAACGCTCGCGGCGGAATATAAGAATCTGGAGAAAGAGACGCGCGAAACGACTCTCAAGCGCGACCGTCGCGAAAGAACCGTCGCCGCGGAGTACAAGAGTCTGGAGCGCGATCGGGCGAACGGTCCGGTCAACCAGAAGAATGTGGAACGTGGGCGCGACGACAAACGTTCGCGCGACGACAAGCGTACGCGGGACGACAAGCATCTGATGGAACGAGCATCTCGCGAACAGGACAAGCAAACGTTCGAACGTACGCGGGAAGACAAGCAGAGCTACGAGCGCTCAAGAGAAGAAAAGCAGAACTTCGAACGCACGCGAGAGGACAAACAGAGCTACGAACGTTCGAGAGAGGATAAGCAGAATTTCGAGCGTTCCAGAGAGGACAAACAGAGCTTCGAACGTTCGAGGGATGACAAGCAGAATTTCGAGCGTTCCAGAGAGGACAAACAGAATTTCTCACGGCCTCGCGACGAGGCGCAGTCGTACGAACGAGTTCGCGTGACGCGCAACGATCAAGAGCGCGGATATATCGAGCAACGTAAGGAAGTGACGGGTTACGAGCGGACATTTGAAAAGAATCGCAACAGAACGATCGAGCGATTGTCCAGTCGAAGATTCGAGCGGCCGCGACCGCCGTCGCAGGAGGCTCCGGAACGACCCGTGGGACCGTACCGAGAGCGCAGATACTCCGACAAGGAGGAGGCGATTTACGGAGAAACCGCGCGATACGGGATAGGTTCGCTCGACAGGGATCGCGGTTACGAATCCAATTTCGAGACAAAATTGGAAAGAACGAAGGTGATCGAAAGACACGGTTACACCGCGGGTGTACAGGGTCCGGGTCTTCTTCATAAGCGAAACGGTATATCCAGAAACAACGAGCGAAGCAACGGCGACACCAACAATAACACGCTCAAGGTTGAACGGAAACCATTGCTGCCGCGACAGACGACCGCTATGGGTCATCTCGCGCAAACCGGGAGAGCGTTCGAGGAACCGAAGAGTCCGAAGCTCGTGAAGCGGACCAAGTCCTTCTGGAAGTTCCGTCGGGACTCGGAAGTGCTGGAAGGTATGGCGCTCTGGCAGCATCGCTCGCTCGTCGACATCCCGAAGATGATTCGCAAAGAGGACAAGACAGCGGAAAACGAGGAGAAGCAGAGGAACTCGGAGGGCGGTAGCCCGAATTCGAGCTTGGGCAACAGCGAGATCACGATCACGAACGAGCACCGACACGAGGAGCCGAAACCGGCCGAGAGAAGTCACGTGCCCGATAAAACGGATTACTTCGAGGACTTTCCGACACCGGCGGAACGACCGAAGATCACAGAGCGATCGGAGTACAGGATGCAGCAGCATTCGGAAGAGCGCGCGTACTTCGTCGGCAACGTGTCGCGGAAGGCGATCATAGAGAAGGAGCGAAAACGCAGTCTCGAAGCGAAGAGAAACATGATCGTGGCCGAGCTGAAGGAGAACGAGAACAAACGGAACGAGATGATGCGCGGTAGAAAAAATTACGACGAGGAGGAAGACGCGACGCTGAATTTCAGCGAGACCGAGGCCTCCGACGAGGAATCCACGTACAGCTGTATCGTCGTAAAGGATCAGAGCATACCGGAGAAGACCTTGCTGCCGAGAACGAAACTGAGACGGGACTCTGACCGAGATAGAAACACCTGCGGGCCGTGGTACGATCTCTGGGGCGTGGATGCGTCCGTGAAGAAGAAAAAGAAACAGAAGCAGCAATAAACGAATCGTTGTGACAAGAGATAATGTAATCGTTTGATACGAAAAAACTGAAAGAAGAAGCACCGATAGAACAATTGGCGTTCTGATAAAATGAAGGAAACGATAAACAGAAGAGATCACGATTTTTATGGATGTTATTTTAATTACATTTAAAAGAGTTTGAAATAGGAAACACCCCGGAGAGTATATTTATACAATTGTTATCGCATGTTTGTCAACGCTGTTAGATCCACCCGAAGTCTTTTGAGTTTTTTTTTTTTTTCCCCAGTCGTCTTTTGTTCAGTCCGAATCTTCTTTGTGGCTATCCGTCCATCGAGTAGCTGCGTGATCGATTTCACATGATCCCTTTGCACATCTCCCCCATTTGATGTGCTCGCTAATCCCCTCTCGATGCTTGTTTTTGTCTCTTCAACGATTGGCTGTTGATGTTGTAGGAGCTTATATCGTCGAAGAAGACGCTCGATACACTTTTGCGACGACTTCTAGGAGATTCGAAGTCTCTTCGAAGTGGAACAAAACAACTTGATTCATCGCCATCGAGCGGCTAGTGGTGTTGTCCGTCATTGCTGCACGTCTCTTTTTTTTTATTTGTTATCGTCGGCATAGTGCTAGTTGTTCGCTAGAGATTATTTCGCTACTCTCTAAATTGTATCAATCTAGAGATTATTTTTCGCATCTCTCTCTCTAAATTACATCAATCTTTAAATTTTTTATTGATCGCTTCGATTTATGTTGCAAACTGATCCAAGGTTTTACGATGATGTTTTATCGTGTATAAATCTCTCTCTCCAAATGATTTAAACACGAAGTCTTTGTTTTTTTTTTACTCTATATAATAAAGTATACGTAAAACGATATATATTATCTTAATTAAAAATAACGATTAATAATTTTAGTGCGCTCTTTTTTTCGAGAAAACATTTTTACTTTCAAGTTTTAAGCTCGTCTTTAAATTTTCACAAATTTCTCCACAAGTTTCTCCATTGTTCGTACGTAATCACGTGATTGTCCAGTAATTACGATTATACATATCAAGCCACGAGATTAACTGCAATTAACGCCTTTCAGGACTAACATATTCGCGACTGTGAAGCTGCGAAAGACGAAGACTAACGACCGCTCGGCGCCGGCACTGTCATGAGAAAAGTTATTTCTCTAGATTAGACGTGTTCTTACTTTTTTTTTTGTGCCAGTAGCGAGAATCCATGACCGAGAGAGGGAGAGAGACGAGAGCGTTTCTCTCGTTACAAAGAAGTTCCTTCGTCGCGCAGCTCCCTACGCGAAGTGAAAATCGACTGCCACGCGATCATCTGTCCGCAAATTTTTTCACATAAGGAAATATAATATACAATATATATTTAACGCTAACCCTTTCCGTATCTGTTGTTTACTCTGTTTATTGCACATACATGGCCACTTCTCTATGTTTCTCTTTAAACGGAGACTCGCACGCAAGCGTATATAGAACAAGAAATCATATTTCTTAAGCGTAAAAATGTTTTTTTATTATGAATGTGTAGCTAAATTAAGATTTTTACGTCGTAAAAAAAAAAGAAAAACCAACTGCGCAATGGCGTTTGTACCGTTTGTAATCGTTAGGTATGTGTATATATATAGAATCTTGGTGGCCTAGAGATTAATCGATAGATATCGTAATTCAATATCACTAATGATGATATCAAAAGAGACGAACACTGCCGTCACATTTTTGAATCAAAATCTAAAAACAGTTTGCTCAGACTCTGATTTGAGGGTCTTCTTTTTCAGATATCGACGCGCGCGCTTATCTCTGTAAATAAAGCATTTATATAAAAACAAAAACTAAAAAAAAAAAACGACTTGTAGAGAGTTTTTTTGGGGTGTCACGCCATTCTAGAGCGTTAAGTAAACGATTAACGTAATATCGATAGAAATACAATGAAATACAGTTGCAATATCAAACAGGAGATTAACATGTAAATGTGTTAATATAGTTCGAAGATATTATGTAAAGAATAATCAGCTATTTTTGGGACTATATTAACATATTTTGTAAGTTGAGCGACACACACACACACGCGTACGCGTTTGTTGACACGCGTACTCGTGTGTGTCAACCAAGTTTTGTAGTATTAAGTCCCTTTAGAGTCTTTCTCTGACGAGAAACGAGTGAAAATTAATGAAAAGAAAAGAAAAAAATTGTTAGGGAGATTTTCCACATTTATTCACATCTGTCAATGTATATTATATATATATATACATTTAATATATTCTATTTGATATATCTATATATTTAAAATAGATAAATCTTTGGTACGTTTGGTACTGAGAGGGTTAGTGTCGGAGAATTTGATAGACTCGAATTTTTCAACGCGCTCTTTTGAAGTCTTTTTCGAGAACAATTTTAATATATACGTCTCTTAAGATAGATTTAAATGTTAAGATAAAAAAAATAAGTGTTTTTCTCTCCAGAGGATAATTTTTAGGCGCGCTAATAAAAAAAAAAAACAAAAAAAAAACAAAAAACAAAAAAAAACAAACGTCCACACACAATTCGAAGCAGAAGGTAAGGGTTTATATACGCGATAGTTAAGTTAGTGTATTATTAAGTACATTTAAGACGCAGAAGTGTTAATATACATTATGAAAAAAAAAAAAATAATATATATGTTATAACTATATAAATATATACACACACACATAATACATTACAAATTATTATTCTCTCGAATTTTGATTCTGGCGCGATTTGGGTTAGACTAACTATAGATTAGGCTAACTAAACTTGTTGTATCAAGAATCATGTATACATGCACATAAACGTTATATATATATATTATATATATCATTGTTATATTATACACTAATTTTTAAACGTAAATTTTAAACAAATCCACAATCGTCGTGTTCCTTCTTCTTTTTCATCCTTTTCCCCCATCTAACAACAAAAAAATTTTTTCCCGTACGTCAGCGAGAGATAGACGCCCCGGGTACGCAAATCCCGAAATTAAGCCCGTCTTCATAGTTTCTCGTCGGAATATTTTACGAGGAAATCCCGCGATCCGTCACAAGATTAGTTTCCCCGTGATTTTTCAGCGAAAATATCTGCATCTGAATATTCGCCATTTTTCACAGGTAAGTGTTCGTCAATCACAACGGCCGACGCATTTGTTTAGAGTAACCGTCGAGCATATTCAATGGGAGAAAATAAAGAGTGCTCGACCAGGATTTTTTCATGAATTTCTGATAAAAGAGGGAAAATGTGTCGCGCGCGGTATAAAAACGGGAGCTATCATTTTCTTGTTATCTCGCTTTTTTTTTCAGACTACTTAAAGTGTCGGAAAGTTATACATAGGCGCCATTATATGGTAATTATCGGAAAATCGAAGGTAGACGGTCGCATGGGAATTATCGTAATAGCGAGACGCGTTGTTCCACGGTCGTGTTTTTAATTTTTCCAAACTTTTCTTGAGTCGAGATTTCTTTGTTCTCGTCTCAAAAGCTAAAATACGTTAATTGTACACAGATTTTAATCTCTTGCATATTTCCTTTTCTTACTAAAATTATATTGATTTTCCGAATATTTTATATCGGTGAATAGCTCTTTACATTCTCTGTGACGTAATTGTCACTTTCGAAGTGATTATACACGCGCGCGCGCACACACATATCACACGTTGAATATCGTCAACATGAAGATCAACATGCGTCCCTTGCGGCATGTATTAAGCCCAGTACGATTTCGAGTCAATATAATGTATACGCGGGCGCGCGCGTATGTGCGCGTGTATATTTGCTTTACTTTGAACCACCGAATTCTATGGACGGCTTTTTGGCTTATGGAATGCGTCAAAGCCGGACGTATTTACCAAACGGTTAATTATCATCCGCGGTTGCTCATCCTCTCAAATTGCCTTGCCCCATTCGGCTGTCCTGCAGAATGTGATTGGCCACCGTCAAACCAAAAGAAAGAATAACGCGAAAAATATCTTAATTTTCTAAACAATATCTTCATTTGCATACGATATTATCATTTCTTTTGTATACCTCTCTTACATCTATATTACAAAATTATTTTAAGTTCTTGCGTTACCTTTGCTACGATAAAACTTCGGTATTTCTTTAAAATGAATATTTCGGTGCTGTGCCGCACCATTCCTGAAGAAATACTAAAATGTCGTTCAACGGCGAGTCCGAGGGCGCCTGCCTGGCCGTGTTGACCAACTTGTTCCAGTCATCGCGATCGGCCACGCGGTTGGTCTCCTCGAATTTGACGACTGGGCCACGAACCGGATATCCCGTGATCATGCATTGCTGGAGAGGCGCGCCGTCATTACTCGGTGACGTCAGAGAGCCTACGTAGACGCCTCTTTGGTCGATTGGCAACCCTTGTTCGATCTTTTGATCCATCGATATCGCCAGCACCCATTCCCTCGCCTCCTCACGTTGTTCCGTCGCGACGCCGAGATTCTCCGGAAGCGGAACCTCCAGCGGGAAGTCGGTAATACGTAGATCGTCCACGTCGAGAACATTGCTGTCACTTTGCTCCTCGATGCACTCTTCCAGATCGAGAAAGTGATTCAAAAAGACGAAAGCTTCGCTCAGAAGACCCGCGGAACGAAGCTCGATGCCAGCCTCGTAATAGTACTTGTCGGCGCGAAGAATGTCGGTGTATCGTAGAAGACTGACCGACGTTTTGACAATCACGCCAGAAAGCGCCGGAAACGAACGGCAGCCGTGCTTGACCGCAGAGAAGTGGGCGGCCTCCAAAAGTCGCTCGAATCTGTCGGAAGACGACGAGCGGCAGAGACTGTACAGAATATCGCGGAGTTGAGCCAAATATCTGTAATTAAATAAAAAATCACGAAACAAATTACGAATTACATTATTCTCCGACATCCAAACCGACATATAAACCTGAATTCCTGTTGTGCCGCGTTCAGTATGCTCTCTGCCAACTGCAGATAAAGATTGAAATTCTGTGAGATCGCGGGCGCGCCGTACTGCGCGTAAAGCTGTAGCGCCTGTGGCGCGGAGTCGCTCTTCAACAACTGCGCGGCACGTCGCGCCACAAATCTATGCAGCACTTCCGGACTCTGCGAAGCCGCGGCGTCAAACACCTGATTCCACTGACCCTTGCGCGCCATGACCTCAAGCGCGGCGTTCCCGTCCACTTCCGCCAGTCGTTCTATCTGACCGTCGTTCGCCATGACGTCTCGGTACTTCTCCTCGAGATACGGCTCGAGATCGGGCGCGAGTTCGCGAACGATTCGACGCGCGCGATCCCACTCGCCGACCGCCACTAACGAGCTCACCGCGTCTTTCAATCGATCAGCTTGAAGAAACACCTATGTGTAACAAACTCGACAATAATTGTCACACACTCAGTTTGCATTTCCGCTATTTTGTGTAAAATAAAAAAAATAAATAAAGAAATACCTGAGCAGCGAGCGCGTGTTCACCAACGGAGAACAAACGTGCGCCTAGATCACCACCAACCTCTACCGCCGTTTCAGGATCGGCTTGATGTAAGAGAATGTCGGCTGCGCGAATGAGATAAGATCTCGGTGCCTGCGGATTTAGAATTAGAGTATCCAAGGCGGGTCGCACTTCTCCAAGATCGAGCCATTTGCGAGCTTCTTCCAGCGCGTTTGCTCCGTCCAATCCTGCGCTTTTCTGACCCAATTCCCTGCGCAACGCTGCCTCCTGACTAGGCAAATATTCTCGACATACTCGCAACGCCTCGGACCACATACCGGCCGTCTAAAATGAGGAAGTTTTAAAATAAAATATTTTTATTATTAAAAGAGATGTATAGAAAGTGGAATTTTGTTTTAGAAATATATTATTAAATAAAATGTCATCTATTGATCTGAAATGATAAACCTTGTAATGTTCGATTATCATCTCGGGCTTGTGGGCTCTTAAGAGAAGAGCCTCCGCCGTAGCGTAGTCTTGTGCCTCGGCAGCTTCAGCGGCTCGGGCAATCAAGACTTGAGCCACCGCTTCTTCGCTGTGCGATCGTGCAACGTCCTCGGCGGACTCCCAGTCGCGGTTGTGGATGTACATTTGCACCGCTTCCATGGCTTTGCCGGCCTGCACGAATTCCTTCTCGGCCTCAGTGAAGCGACCTTCATCCTCCAGAGCCATGGCGTAGCGATAGTGAACCTCCTTTTTCTGATCCATTGTTCCGTACTTGGAGACTTCCAGTGCCCACTCGAACAAGTTGGCTTCGCACGCCAATTGCAGACAAGGATCCAAATAATTGAGTCGCATGAGAAGTCTCGCACCTAACTCCGGAGCGAGTGTTCGAGCCCACATTAAAGCAACCTGTAAAATAAATTTGAGTTTTCAATGCGATAGTAGAGAATAAAAAATCCAAAATTTTTCCAACTACGCACGTTTTACTACGTAGAACCTCACCTGTTGTGCCGCTTTTTCTCCCGAGGTCTTCTTGGCGACTCTCAACGCATCTTCCCACATGTTCGCCGATTTATAAGCTGTGATTGCTCCGCGCCAGTCGCCAGCACCTGATCAGAATACATGAAAATTTTCGTGATTCATAGAGAGAGAGAGAGTCCATCTATTTGTATTAAATTTATTTGAAAAAGTATTATTTTTTATAAAACCAAAACATAAAACCAAAACATAAAACCAAAGATGATTTAAATCTAAAACCTAGGAAGTGCTCCTCTGCTTCTCTCGATTTGCCGGCTGCTTCTAACTCTCTTGCCAGGTGCGCGTGAGTGGTCTGAAGCAGATCCGGCCGATGTTTGGCAACCAGTCTGATCATGTCGCCGCGCTGTCCCGCTTTGCGATGCATAGCGATCGCTGCGTCGTGATCACCAATCGCGACGTAGAGCGCCTCGGCGTTGCGCAACTCGCCGGCTTGTTGCAAGCTGTCCGCGTGTTTCGCCAACACCTGGTTAGCTTCATCGCTTTTCATGTGTTCTTGAGCCACCTCGTGCGCACGCATCCAATCACCGGCTTGCACATGAATGTCCACGGCGCGTCGAGCATTCCCGGCGCGAATAAACAGACTCTCTGCCAGGCTCCGTTCACCGATCGATGAAAAATATTCGCCTAGCTTTTCACATTGCTGAAGAATCTCGGGATTATCGTCCTCGATTACCTAAAGGATAAACAGTACATAAAAATAAATATAACACTAGTGAAAATGTGATTAAAAATACAAATAATATCATGCCAAAAAAACTTAACGAATTGTAAAACATTTATGCTAGCGCAATCTACCTGTATAATTTGTAAAGCTTTCTTCCACTGTCGTGCGTTAATAGCAGCCTTTAACGCTGACACTGTTTCCCCTGCCTCAATAAAGTGGTTGATAGCGGCGTCGTAATGACCGTTCGACGCCAAATGCTTTCCCCAATCCCTTTCTAATTCGACCACTAAAGTAGGATCAACTTTGCGAGCTAGATCGAGAGCTCTAGCGAAAATACCGGCCTGAGCGTAACAACTTATTGCCTCGGTGCCAGCGCCGGTTTTCTCCAACAGTTCTCCAGCGAGCTCCATGAGCTCAGTCGCTTTGAGACTGTTGATAACTTCCTCGACAATTCGTTCGTCTTCTAGCAACTCGTTGTCGGCGAGAATCAGTCTGGCGGCTCGTCCGGGCCGGTGAGCCTCCAAATAAAGTTTTACAGCTCTTCTGGGATTTGTGCTCTCTATAATAGAAGCCGCACGAGCTGTCTGACCGCTGTCTAATAACCAAGCCAGGTGACGATCTCGCAGCTCTGACAGACCGCTCCAGTTACGAGTTTGAGCTAAATTCAAAGCATCCTCCCAGTGCCAGTAACGTTGATACATGTTTAACGCCTTGTCGAGTTCGTTTTGTTCCAAATAAATCGCCTCGGCGGTCTTCAGATCGCCATTCAGTATAGCCAGTCGAGCCCAGCAGTCCGGATTGGCCATAGGATCGTTGCCCGTTTCCTCAGCGTATTTTTCGCCAATCTTGAAATGTAAAAACGACAATAATGTCTCTATAGAGAAACAAATATCTGCGAAACAAATATAATTAAAAAACAATAATAATAATATAATTAAAAAAAAAAGAAAAATACCTCGGCAGTCTCTTTCAAAAATCTCGCGCAAGCCACGTCACCCATCGCGGCGTAGCATCTGGAAGCTATCATGAGTTTTCTCTCGCTCATCGCGTTTCTAGCCACGTTCTCCCACATATTCTCTGTCTGCGGATTGTCGCCCATATTCTCCAAAAACAGCACAATTCTGCCGAAATCGTTGTCGTGCAGCGCGGTACCGAACTCGATCAGTCCCTCATCTAATAAATATGGCACTTTGACGCCGTGTTCCTCCACCATTACGGACGTTTTGCCGTCTTCTCGAACGATATCCACCACGTCGCCCTTGATTGACGTTAGCGTGGCTGCTTCTGGTGCGTCGACGTTGTACCAAACAGCCATGGTCTGACCTGTCTGAGCGACGACGACATCGCTGCCGGGTACCCAGGACGCGAAGGACGCTCCGGTCACCAGTAGAACTCTAACGGTTTCGTAAAATAAGAGCGAACCTGACGAAAGAATAACTTTTATCGAAAGTATTTATTCTACTCCGTAATTTTACCTGCCACCCGTGTCGTCGCTTAACCAGAGACGACTTCGTTTGTCGCGCGAAAGTAATCGATGACCCGTCTCGCTCAATTCGAGCCAATCGATGCGAGCATCGTGGACGATAACGCTGATGGTCGCGCTAGTTAGCAGATCGATTACTCGAATGGTTTTTGGATCCAAGAGATAGGCCAGTTTTTTGTTGTCACCTCCGCCGGAGGTAGGTCGTTCGTTCACGCGCACGCTGACCACGTGCGGATTAACCGCCTCCGTTCGTACCGAGCCGAGCGCCTCGTTCTGTCCGTACTCGACGATTGTTAGCTCGCCGGAGCAAAAAATCAGACAGACAACCGGATATTCGAAGAAGAACTTCTCGCTGCCGTCGGGACGATTTTCCCACGGGATCTCACTGATCAAACCCAGCTCGATGTCGCCGATCAGCAGCGTGCGCGCAGTGCGCGCCACTACGTTGTTGTCTCTGCGACCCAGAACACGCACGTCCTCGATTTCGAGACCCGTCTGCGATCTGACGACGATGGAACGCTGGGAGTTATTGTTCAGCGGTCGGATCACCACCTGGCTGGGACCTACGTAGGCGACCTCGTGACTACCGCGAACCACCGTGCGTCTGAAAAATGAGATTTATAAGTGCGAGGTTTGTGAATTGTCGTATATTTGAGATACATACCTCAAGATAGTTTCAAACTGCTCGACACCGCCACACAAAGTCCCAATTACCAACTTCGAACCGTCTTTCCTCCAGGCGAGCGCCGAGATCGTGTAGAAGTTGGGCAAGTCTCGCACGTTGGTCTCCTCCCAGACACCTCTTCGCGGCGTCCAATCGAAAATGCGTATCTTGTCCCAGGACCCCACGGCGACGCTCTGACCGCTCGGGCTACAGCAGGCCACGGTGATCTCTCTTTCTTGAGGATCCCGACTGAAATCGAAGTTTTTCACCGGCTTGCCGTACGAGTCGTACAGAGTCACCCGCTTGTCGCAGCCTGCCGCGAGAATGTGCGACTGCGGCCACGCCAGGGCGTAAGCCGGCACACCGTGGACGCACACGCGTCCCGAGGGCTCCGCGTTGCCGTCGTCAGCGATGTAATAACGGATTATACTGCCGTCGGCGTGACTCGACAGGAAGCCACTACCGCGAACGCTGAAATAATAAAAACAATATATATACATATTATTTCAAACAAGAATACATTCAAACAAGCTTGCAACTCACTTGCTGGCCAAAGCTATTGTCATAGCATCGGAGGTGTACAAGGTCTGTGCTTTTTGCGATTTTACCATAGCCGCGCGAACTTTGCCATCGGCTAATCCTATTACAATAGAACCTTCCCCAAGCCAAATCAGACAAGTTACCGCTGAACTCTGTTTGAATTTATTGCAAATTACCTTCTTATCACCCCTAAAATTATTTTTTTCGTATTAATGGATTGTTCAAATTCGTCGTCTGAATAAAATAAACGTTACCAGTTTTCGCCTATTTTATACACGTAGACAATGCAGTCGGATTGACCAACTGCTATTTTAGTCGATTCCGGGGAAAAAGCTATCCCTTTTATTATGTAGCTCTTTTTGCCAAACTATGAAACAAGTTAATGTCGACATCAGCATCAATTAAAAATCTAGAACTGTGTGTAATAGAAGACGAAGGTACCTTTGAATCGACAGGTTTAGTGGAGAACCTGTCACGTTTTGCACCGTTTTCATCGAACAGGTAAATGGAACGATCCGAAGACGCTACAGCTAGTTTCAAGTTGTTCGGCGACCATGCTATGTCAATCACTCTATTCTCAAACTCCTAAATACAATTAACATATTGCTTGCTGTGTTAAACTGTTTTTAGTTGATTAGTTACTTATTATGTGTAAATAAACAAATGAACAGAGCTGGATGATAAAGTCATAGTTGTGTTGTTAATTTTTATTTCAATTTACTTACCTGCACTGGCATGACGGTGCCAAGATACTTGAGCAACATGTTTCAATTACGCGATATTATTCCTAGTTTTATTTTATTATTATTTTACACAAGCATTAAAAGTCTGACAGATACAAAAAAGCTGTAACCCATGTCTCTGATCCTCATGTATGTGTACGTTTCGGTTGCTTAGTGACAGAAACTTCAAAGAAACACGTGCGCACACAATGATTTATATACATGTTTAGATCTGCAACTATTCAAAGTTTTTAAAACTCTGAAAAATTGACATTTTGTTAGCAAGTAAAATACAAAATTCGAAGATTCAAAATGATCAACATCGATCAATTGGTCGAAGTGTTCGAATGCGATTGGTCAATTTTCGTTCCGCACGAGATTTATCTTTTGTTACCAACAGCCGGCATTATTAGAACAGCTGATTCGTCGGGCGTTGTTTGGTCGCTTTGGCCACGATTCGGTCTATTGGCGGACAGTGCCGCTCGGACTGCACATAGGCGCGCGCGAGGGAATGTTCAGAGGATTCAGAGATTTCCAAGATGGCGAAGAAGACGCAGGCGGAAAAAGCGGCGCAAAATGAAGAAACTGCCAAGGCTAACGATGACGCGCTCAACGACGATGAAGAGCCCAATTTCAGCGATCCCGAAGATTTTGTGGACGATATCACCGATGAGGGTAGGTTATCTTTTTTTTCCTGTTCCCTTTGCCAGCCTCGAAGCAATGACATTCGTCCACGTTCGTCGCCAACATTTTCGTGAGAATGACAAATTTTGTAGTTTCACACGCGCGAATACGATATTCGTGCGCAAAAAAATCACGAAGAATTGTTTGTCTCTTTATCAAATCAGCGACCGCTCCCAGATACACGCAAATGTCACACGGAGCAGACAGATTGACCTAGGCACGTGGCATTGCGGGCGATTTAACCTATAAACAGTTTCACGGCGCATTTTTTATCTTGCCGCATTACAGGCACATGCATGTATACAACTTTCACTTTCTGCATTCCAATATTCTACAACCGCGGTATTGAAAAATGAACATTGTGTTAGCTGCGAAAATGTTTTGTAATTTCTCTTATATTTTTTTATATATACGTGTAATGGAAAAGTATTCACGCAGTATTGCTTAAAATGGCTACTACTGTGTTAACTATAATTATAATTGAAACTACTCGAAAACCTGCAATTTTAACAAAAATTTGTAAGAGAGATCCATATGTTCTTGTAGTTGTACTTATGGAAAATGTTGTCTCAAGACTTGTCAGAAGAATAAATTGCTTTTTTGTAATAATGAATACATATTTGCTTCATGAACTTGCAGAGCTTCTTGGCGACATCTTGAAGCAGAAACCTTCAGAAACAGATGGTGTGGAATCTGTCATTGTGGTGGATAATGTTCCTCGAGTAGAGCCGGACAAGTTAGAAAAGCTTCAGTCTGTCATCAACAAAGTATTAGGGAAGTTTGGTACAATAGTCAATCAGTACTATCCGGTCAATGAGAGCGACGGAAAGACCAAAGGTTACATATTCCTCGAATATAACAATCACTTAAATGCGCTCACAGCTGTCAAATCAACTAACAATTACAAGATTGATAAATCGCATACATTCAAAGTCAATCTTTTCACGGATTTCAAGAAGTTTGAAGATATTCCTGAAGATTGGGAACCTCCGAAGGCTCAGCCCTTCAAGGCTGCTAGCGATTTACACTATCATTTGCTGGAGCCTGATGCTTATGATCAATTCTGTGTTCTTTGTGGCAATGGGGCGGGTGTGTCGGTGCAGATTTGGCAGAATTCCGCACCGGAGCCTACTCTTCTCGAAGAACGTAATCGTTGGACGGAAACTTACGTAAAATGGTCGCCGTTAGGTACATATTTGGCGACATTCCACAAACTGGGAGTTGCGCTGTGGGGTGGTCCGAACTTCACTCAACAAGCTAGATTTAGCCAACGCGGTGTGGAGTGTATCGATTTTTCGCCCGGAGAACGTTACCTGGTGACCTACACACCGCGCACTGATCTCGGACAAGATGGAAAGCGCTTAGTAATCTGGGACATTCTAACCAGCCAGGAGAAACGGTCCTTCTTTCCTGACGGATCCTCTGTCTGGCCAATTTTCCGCTGGTCTCACGATGATAAGTATCTGGCTCGTATGGGCGAAGACATCCTCAGTGTGTACGAAACTCCGTCGTTTGGTTTGTTGGACAAGAAGAGCATCAAAATTCCGGGGATTAGAGATTTCAGTTGGTCGCCGACGGATAATGTTCTCGCTTATTGGGTGCCCGAGGACAAGGATGTTCCGGCGAGAGTAACTCTGCTCGAGATACCCAATCGAAATGAAACACGAAATAAGAATTTGTTTAACGTAGCCGACTGCAAAATTTTCTGGCAGAAATCCGGTGATTATCTGTGCGTAAAGGTCGACCGTTTTGCTAAGCGCAAGGAAAAAACGGAACAGAAGTACACGGGTATGTCGTACAACTTTGAGATTTTCCACATGAGAGAGAAACAGATTCCTGTGGACAGTGTGGAGATAAAGGAACCGATTCATGCTTTTGCATGGGAGCCGGTCGGCAGCAAATTTGCTATCATTCACGGGGAAATACCGAGTGTGAACGTCAGCTTTTACGAAGTGCGATACGGTCATCAGCCGGCACTTCTCAAACGATTAGAAAAGAAAGCTTGCAATCATTTGTTTTGGTCACCATCGGGTCAATTTATTGTTCTCGCCGGTCTGACAACAATGGCCGGCGCTTTGGAGTTTATCGACACTAACGACTTTACTATAATGAATTCTACTGATCATTATCAAACCTCGGACGTAGAATGGGATCCTACCGGCAGGTACGTTCACAAATAATTTTTATATCAGCTTACAATTTAGTTTTCACACTAGTTCTTTTACATCAGCTTGAAGTAAGAAATCATCAGTTTTTTCACTCTCCTCTTTATGTTTAATTTCAGGTATGTTGTCACAGCTGTGTCTAGCTGGAAGACTAGCGTCGACAACGGTTACTGGATATGGACCTTCCAAGGTCGTATTCTGAAGAGAGTCAACTTGAATGCGTTCAACCAGCTGCTATGGCGGCCACGACCGCCGAGTCTGCTCACTGCAGAGCAAATCAAAGATATCAAGAAGAATCTAAAGAAATACTCGGCACAATTTGAGAGCAAGGATCGTATGCGATTGACACGCGCCTCGAAGGAGCTGATTGAGAAGCGTTGCTTGTTGATGAAGGCGTTCGAGGAGTATCGCAAGAAACGCATCGAGGAATGGAACAATCAAAAACCTCGTCGTCTCGAGTTACGTTGCAATATCGACACGGATGAGTTAGACTCCGACTCGAAAAATGTAGAAGAAGAAGTTGTAGAATTTTTCGTCAAAGAGGAAACGTTCGTGATCGACGACAAGTAAACGTTTATCACCGGGAAACTCTTTAAATTGTTACACGTCTTCCGGCTTGGAAATCTCGTGCGATATCAATTGCCATCGTGTTATCGTCGATAGTTGCAGCGATTACAGTCGCTGCATTTATCATCTTGAGTTTGTGTGAATCATGAAGAATAACAGACAATCACCCTTGTATTATTTTTATTATTGCTACAGTCAGAGCAGAGTCGCTTTTATGAACCCAGTGCTGCGCAAAAAGCGTCGGCATCGTAACGACACTAAATTCTACCACATCCCGTATAGAATAGCAAAACGAAGAGAAAAACTTGTTTTGTTTATTGACTCTCTGAATAAAATGCTTAATTTACAACACCAGAAAAACTAATTTCTAAAATTTTATACACACAAAAATTTACAAAAGATTTCCGGTCAGAAAAATTGTGTTAACTATTTAGAAGTGAGTTAAGCATCACAAAAAATTAACGTACAATTTTTTATTTATTTAACAATATATCTTACACAGAATCGAACTTAAAATATGGAATTTGTTTTAACACTACCCCTTGGCGTAGCGCGACAAACGGAAGATAAAAGAAGTTTTCCTGGAGTGCAAAATACTAAGACGTTTTAATGCTTCAGAAATAATAGCGAAAGAAGAGTACGACAGCGCACACCCAAGCTGGCGGTACTCGATCTTGTTGCGAAAAGGTCTTCCTCGTGACAGGCTTAGCGCAAGAGAACAATCGTGCCTGTTCCTCGTGCAGCGTGTCCTGCAACTTCTTATTTTTCGTCACCAGAGCCAACTGCGTCTCAAGGTCTCTATTCACCGATCTATAACCTAAACAATATTTCAATATATATTGCTATTGCATTTTTGCAATAAAAACTGTACTTATCTTTCGCTTAAAATCTATCGAGAGAAAAAAACGTTACATTATATGTGCAAAACAACAGTTTTTTATGTCTATAAGAATCTTACCAAAATTTGGTGAGCCTACAAGAGTCAACGAAGGTTTCTGCTGATTTGGAAAGGTGTACCAGAGACCTTTCGCATGGTATGTCCATCCTGGCTTAATAAACTCCCATAACATCACTCTTTCCTGCTGATTCAGTTTTTCACATAAATTATAAAACGACTTCTCTATCCTACTATATGCTGCTGGAATTTTTCCGGCAATTCCTTTGGCATCTGAAAGATGTGTAAATTACATCATGGTTAAATATTTGAGATAAAGAGAATTGTAGATAATTTATGTTGAATCAATAAAAATGATAGCGCGCACTGAAAAATCCATTGGCAGTGGGATGCGCTGTTAGAAAATGACACGTTGCTTGACACTCTCTGAGCACAGCCTGACTGTAATCGGAAGTCAGATTGAAATAACCGGTTGCCAGTTTGAGCGTAGCTCCTGCTGGAGCTGTTTGTAAAAGCTTCAATGTTACTTCGCTATCATGATAGATATTCAGTTGACCCATTTGCACCAGTGGAAATATCCATGTGTCTGCATCTGCAGTATCTTGAAACATTTGAATATTTTAAAATAACGATTTTATATGTAAAAAAAATTATTCTTTATTTTTTAAATCTAATATTTTTTTACTCAATACCTGTTTTGTCGAGATCAATGCGCTTTTCTATTTCGCTTTGAAAAAACGTTTGTATTCTCGATGCGGCTTCTTGGGTAAAGGTGTTCTTCGATCCTTTGTAAGGATGACAATTCATGGCGGAATTCAAGTTTGCATTACCGTCTGGTTGCAACAGAAAGCTAAATTCTGTCACTTTCTCGATCAGTGTGTGATAAAAGTCACAAAGTTCCTTGCAATCTTCGATAACAAAATATCGATCTTGACGATTTGTAAAATAATCGTTACTGAGGTTTGCCCTAAAATATTAAAATGAATAATTGCAGAGACAACTTTGTCTCTTTCATTTAATTCGTTAATTGTTGTAACTCAGCTCACCCGCTAATAATCAAGTCGTCATCAATCATGTATATTTTCATGTGTTGCAGACCAATCAACTCGTTAAAACGATCTGGGATCGCTGCCTTCATAATACCACGCAGATTTGGCGTGTGATAAAGAAATACTTTGCAATTCTTTCCGTATTTGCCTCTCAACAACGGTTCAAGCATCTTTCGAGAGTTTTGTTTGCCTCGCGAACCTCTCATGTAATCCAACAGAATTCGCACTTGCACATCGCCCGTATTCATTGCTTGGTCTATCACATTTACCTGCGCAAAGAAACAAAGTCTTGTTTTTGTATAAAAAAATTAACTTTATTTAATTAAAATTATACACTTCTTACAAATTCGTTCTCAATTGCGAACAAAACATCACTAATTTTGCTCAAAACGATTACCTCGACAATTTTTTGTAACAGAAACATTATTTTATTTTTATTGTACCTACTAGCTCGGTCTCTAGAGTGCCAGTACCTAAATACAGAGAGGCCAATGTGATTCTCTTTCTGGCGTGTCTGCATTTCTCCAACAGAGTTGTGTAAAATGCTTGTGGCTCATGAATTATAGTGACCTATTAAAGAAAACATTTTTAGTGAAGAAATAAAAAAAACATTTAATATTCTTACATACTCTTTATAGCACATATGTGATTACCTTGGAGCCATTCACAGTGAAAGCAGGGGCTACAGTGCGCAACCAGGACAACAAGTGAACATCCTGTTGGACGGGAATTTCCGAGTCTTGCAACTTTTCGTCATCCAATATCATTATTAGCGACTTGTGTCTGACAGACAGTGAATTCATGCAGCAAGTCTTCGCTTTACTTGCAACATCTAACAAGTTTCGTTCATGAAACCTAAGACATAGATGATAAAAACAATAAGAAATGCAAGTAATTATTTATATTATTATGATAAAAGATTACATCATTTATTTTGCGATATAAAACTTTAATCATACATATAACAATATAAATTTATACAAATGAAAATAAGTTTTACATGAGACATTGTTTCTTCAAACATTTACATTAATTTATATTAATGCACTTAATTATTATTAGTCATTAACATTTATATATATTTCTCTGTGCATTGCCACATAGCATTGTTTATACAATAGCATTGTTCATAGAACATGTCAACTCTATTTTTAATATACACGAGTTAAATATCACACAAAACTATACTCGAAGGTTATACTTCGTTAATCTGGATTTTCACGCAAAATCTAACATGACACGCGACATTGTACATTGAGACAATTCGCACACACCGTTTTAAGATTCGCAGAGCTGAATTGTGCATGAGGGAATTGTCATAAATAATAAATAAATATAAACATTCACATAAACAATCACATGCGTGACTTCAACTTTTCCCCTTTCGCCGTTCTCATTCAACTGCTGTATGTGTCATCATAAGGTGCGCGCGCAGCGTGTCAGCTGCGTCGGTAATTGTCGATCAAAAAGTGGGTGTTGGTGGGCGCAGGTGCTAGAGCACGAGCGCCACCGCGTGATTCGCGCTCGCGCACCTCGTGATTCTCTTGATCGATTATTATTTATCTGTTCCCACCCACTGCGCTTTTTCCTGTGGAGAGCGCAGTTCCAGGAACACGATAGAGCGGCAGGTGTCCCAGACAGATCGCTATCACGGTTCGCTATCTTTGGATAATCTTAATGCTCGAGTAAGACCGACTTGATTGACACGTTGTTACTTCTACCGCAAAGATGGGCTCGCTCTTTCGTAGCGAGGAGATGACCTTGTGTCAGCTGTTTCTTCAAAGCGAGGCTGCTTATGCCTGTGTCTCTGAGCTTGGCGAGCTCGGTCTGGTGCAATTTCGCGATGTAAGTGCCACAATTCTCTTATCATTTTTATTTTATTAGACTTGGTAGTCTCTCGCGACAGCTTTCCGTGTCTCGCAATCTAGGCTTTTCTCTCGTGTCAAGATTGCTAATCCGTTGAATGTATGTACGTTAGTTGAATCCCGATGTCAATGCCTTCCAACGAAAATTCGTCAACGAGGTACGTCGGTGCGACGAGATGGAGCGCAAATTGCGCTACTTGGAGAAGGAAATTAAGAAGGATGGTATTCCGATGTTGGACACCGGCGAGAACCCGGAAGCACCGCAGCCTCGGGAAATGATCGACTTGGAGGCCACTTTCGAGAAGTTGGAGAACGAGTTGAGAGAAGTAAATCAGAATGCTGAAGCACTGAAACGCAATTTTCTGGAGCTGACTGAGCTCAAGCACATTCTAAGAAAGACTCAGGTCTTCTTCGATGAGGTGAGTCACTGCCAGTATTTTTAACTTCATGAATGAAGATTGAAATGAATGAAAATTGAGCTTTTTGATTGTTATAAACTGTCAAAAGTGATTTTTAAAATTGGTCAAAAAAAAATAAATTGAAGGATAAAACTAATGGAGTTGTGAAAAGGGAATGTACAAAAATTTTAATGGGTTCTTTGTCAATTGTTCTGTCCAATTGGAATGTTATGTGGAATAAACTTTATGGATTACATATAATGGGTTGTAAATATTAATAATTCTTAGTTATGTATATTATGAGTATCAAATCGATATAGACATATAAGAACTTTTCCTCTATAAGAGAAAATATTTTGTCATGAAAGAAGCGCAGTTTTTTTTTAATTTACAAAAAATTTCTGAATATAAAAACTATTTATTTTTAATAAATAAAGTGTTACACAAAGAAACAAAAATATTGCAAAGAACTAATGTTACAACTTACAATTTTGTATTTGTTTGGCTAACATTTCCATAAATTGATTAAACACAATTTGTAATGAAGTAGAAATTAGTTGTAACATGCGCTTCAGTATAAAAGTCTATTATCACTTTAATGGGACTTCTTCTTGAACTTCCTGTTTTCAGAAATATGTTTTCAAGTTAAATTTTCAAGTTTCATCATACATTATCTTTTGTATTTATAAGTAAATTCTTTGTTGCATTTTTATAAAACAAAACTTTTAAGATATTTGCATGAGGAAATCTCATTGATGTGACAACGTTAAAATTTGTGTATTGGGAAAAAAATTCGTGTAATTAATTAAAAAGGTGCTAGAAAGCTCAAACAAGTCTGTGAGCCAAAAAAAAAATTTCTGAAGCATGACCAAGCTGGAAACTGTGCAAATTAGATAAATATTCGAAAATCTGTCTTTGCGCTTGTGCAACACTAAATGAGAATGCATTTGAGTTAATTAATTATATAAGGAAGAAAAAGCTGAAAGATTCAATTATCTGACAGGCACATTGATTACTACTCGTAAACATCAGAATGTCTTCCTTGTGTACCACTAATTATTGTTGAGTGATTTTAGGATTATTAATGTGTTAGTGTTGCCAACTAACCAAAAGCCGCAAAGGACACAAGTCACTCGTTCCGCCCTGTCTCCCTTTAAGTCCCTTGAAAGCTGTCCGGTTCCGGTCGCAGTTTTGTATCGATTTTTTATATTCAATTGTAATTAATATTATTATAGTCGATTTTAGCGTCGAGAGAGACTGTATTGTTAACTTTCGTGCCGTATGTAGCATCAAAGAATTTTTTTGAGAGATTGCAGTATACAATGTTGTTTCCCTTGCATTGACAGTCTCAGCATCTTTGCACATAAACTGAGAACTGTTTTTTTGAAGTAGTTTGTAAATGTATCTCTTGAAAAAGTAGTCTGTAAAATAATTTGTGTTGAATATGTAATAATTTTAAATATTTCCTCTTAGATGATATATATTTAATAATCTTAATATTTATTAATATTCTGTTATTAAGTATTCTTTTTATTAGAAATATCTGTCTTCTTTATTTTTCTTAATAATCACAACGTTAATTTAGTTTTTTTATTTCTATTTGTTCCTTCCAGTTTATTCCATTAATCAAGAGACGCGGTAGCGTCTCGCGCTAAATATATATTTTATAATATTACATCATAGGGAAGCATAATACCTATATCAAAGCATAAATTTTTACAAATACAACAAAACAATATTATCCGTTCAGTCCAAAAGTTACAGAATTTTATAACAGAAGACGCTACTGTGTATCATTTACAACGGTTATATATTTCACCCATCCAATTATTATTATACTTTTTTTTTTTAAAAGAACATGTTTTGGTAAACTAAGTAAACTACTGGAAAACTTACATGCATAACCTTTTTACTTTTCCCTTTATGCATAAACAAAAGAAAGTATATTGTTGTTCAAAGAATTTGCATGTTTGTGTGAAAACAAACATGCTTGCACATTATATATTTACACACACATATACATACATACACGTATGCGTGTTGTACGGTCAATCAGATATTTGTGAACAATGTTGTTGAAAAATTACATAAATTTACAGAAGTTTTTCATAGTAAATAATTGATATGAGTAGCATAGCAATAAATAATAAAATTAAAAATGTATTACCATAGAAATATATTTAAATATAAGAAGCATTAGGTATTGATGTTATTAAAAAAAAATAACATAGGATTGTATTAAAATTTATGGAGAAGGTTTTTCTATAGAAATGAGCTATTTGTAGGCGCGATAAAACAGCATGAAGCCTTGTAATTAATAAAATCGAATTAATGGCAATGTGCATGGTTTATACTAATGTCTGCAATATTACTTGATTGTAAAATATATATTGTCTATGTGGAAAACGTTTTACATTCTACGTTAATTCTTTAAAGGCCGATTTTTTACTCACGCTATTCAAATTTATTTAATACTTTTTAAATTTATATTAAAAATATCTAATGTATCTAAGATTTAATAAATATTTAAACTATAGAAAATCTAATGGCCTTTATTGAATTAATAAATAGAATTCTTTGCATGTGGCATGCGTAGAGAAAAATAGTGAGATTCTATACATATGTAAGGTTTTTGATTAATTATAAGTAGCATAAAATTGCAGTTGATAATACATAATATTGTAATATTGACAAGTGTAAAAAACCACGAAAATTCCAATGTTTGTGCATGAATATTACATAGTTTGTGATGCTTATTGAATGCGTGAGCGCGAACAGTATTTTGTGTTTAATATTAGATTCACACTTTTTTGGATCAAATTTAGAAATTCTATTAAACGAATTTGTATATATTTTGTGAAAGTGAATTTATATATATTTTTTTGTTTGAAGTTCTCGACATGTGTAGAATAATTCGTGTTTTTTGACTGTTCGCAAAAATTTGATTTCTATAAAACTCTACATTCTTTGCACTTTGTAAGAGATTTTTCTTATGTTAAATTAATTGTTTAGAATTGTGTAACATATACATGTACATATGACTAAGCATCACAGACTTAGATTTAATGTTAGACACAGATCAAAATATGTAGCAAACAAACTACGCGAAATCGAGAAGAGTTCTCTCCTTCTTCTCCTTCTTCTTCGACGTTGGTGAGTTGAAGAAAATTTTAAAACAGAGAGAGAGAGAGAGAAAGACAATCTGGTAGCGAGAGCGAGTGGAACGGGAGATAGGGCGAAAGAGGGGTGACATGTGTCTGTTGTCAGGCTGAGCATGGAGGTGTCGTGTCGCAGATGGCAGACCCCAGCCGTGAGGAAGAGCAAGTCACTCTGTTGGGTGAGGAGGGCCTCCGCGCTGGCGGCCAGGCTCTTAAGCTCGGGTAATTAACATGTGGCGTACATCCACATATAATGCAGAGCGCGGCGAATCACAAAGATGTTCTAGAAATTAGAAACGGATACTTTTGCAGTTTAACTGAAACATATCCGCTTGAAATTTTGGACACACATCACGTGAATAAAAATAAGAGAATATAATTTTATATAATTATTAAATACTTTAACATTTTCGTGCAAAGTCGTGCACTTGAGATTGACACGTGTATATCATTTCAATATTTTTTTATTTACTAGATGAAAGAAAATGAATTTTATATTTTATTATAATAATGCTAAACAATAGTGCATTATTTTTTTATAATTGATTTTTACTATTCTACTTCATAAATATTTTTATTTAGATTCTAGACTTTTTTATATGATCTTTAATTTTTTCCTACATTTGTTTAATTTACACAAGTTTTGAATCTTCACGCTCTGCATTTTCACGATCAATTGAAAATCATTTTAAGTACTTCAGTACGTCGCATGCCTACAGTTCGTGTTGCAGAATATCATTAGTGGACCTTCGGATTACTGAAGGACAGAATAAAATAAAAACTTTGACATTGAGATTATAAAAAATGTTCAAAATTGTTTTTGAACAATAGCAATTTTTACTATTAAAAAAACTAAACACGTATCTATCGTATTTAAGCGGATAATTATTTTATCAGTAATCCGTGGGTTAAGAGTAATTCAGGAAATGTGCAGCCAAATAAACTACCGTGAATATTCTTATATATACTTTCGAACGCAGTTTTGTAGAATGTTGCCATGAAATAAAAAAAAAACCGTTTTTAAATAAAACGATAAGTTTCAAGTTAAAAAAAAAAACAAAAAATTAAAGATTTGAAGTCTTTAAAATCTTTGCTTGAAATCTTTAAATGAGAAATACATAAAAAAAAATTTCACGTTGGAAAAATTTGGTCTTGATTCCATGGAACGAAACTGAAAATGTGCTCAGCGCGGAGCTTTCCTACATGCAGGGTGTTGAGGAAAAACTTTAAGGGATTGGTCGCAAGAAATCGAATTCCAGAATCATTTTTTTTCTTTTTTTTTTTTTTGTTTCCGCTCTGCATCATTTGTTTAGAGTAGGCCTAGGGCTAGATACAAATAAATAGTAGAAGCACCCTGTTAGTGTATTCTGTGGTTACAGCACCTGTACACTGTGGCAGACACCGTAGGAGCACATTATAGGAATCCACTCAGGCAAGCTGTTATCAACCGTTATTTATGGATCTGTTTTGCGAAGCTGTTTTTGCCTCGATGTTGCCTGTGTCTAGCAAAGACCCCATCGCTCAACGAACAGAGCCGCATTTTGCGTTGCTGGAGCATTTTTCGTCACATAAGAGGAAATCTTCTTCCGAATTGCAAAACGGTGAAAATGCGATTCGGTTTACATTGGAAATGCTCCAGAAACGCACTCGGAAAGACAAACGCGACTGTTCGCTTCTATGAATAACCGATGTTTACTTATCGATTGTATTAGTACAAGAAGGCTCTCACTCATTTCCTTGTTGCAAATTACGTGTTCAGAGAAAAAAAAAAGAAAAAAAATCGGCGAAATAGTCGCGCCGACCAATAACAGTTGATACAGTTTGATACGTCACCTGTTTCTTAACATCACTATTTTTTAAGCAGAGAAAATTCAAACTGTATCGAGTATCTGCCAACGATCAAAATCCGCTCGCTGTCGAGTCCGATGTTACACGCGATAAAAAAAAATTGTTGTAATTTTTCATTCTCATCGTAGTTGATACAAACGTTGTAAATAACAATAAATGATGATGGTGTGGCCATGGGTATGTATAACAAAGTTTTCCCTCCTTAACAAAGGATTTGTCTGTCTGTCTGTCTGTCTGTATGTGTTTATTAAATACGCCGCTTATTCGCATGCTTTCGCACTCGATTTTATTCTTCGATAATCAACATCAGTGTGAATCATTATTAAATTGTTAAAGACGCCTTGTTGAGATCTTTTTTCTATCTCTTTTAAGATCCAAGGATTATTTCTCAAAAATTTATATAAAAAAAAAAAAACTATTACAAGTATATTGAAAGCTACAAGAAAGAGAAAAATATCAACAAAACTTCTTTAACAATCTAATAGCTTGGCTTGTGTCGTGCTTGATTTGAATAGATTATTGCTCTTTCTTTTATTTCACACATCATCTGCCAGTGATGATATCTTAGTTTGATCGACACTTCTGATTGATTAAAACTGAATTCCTTGTGAAAATTAAATGTCTGCTCTCGCAGCAGCGTTGATTCTAAACATGATTCGATAAATTGCCTCTTTAAAATTGTTCATAAAATGTGTGTGTTAAAGCTCGATTGACAAAATAATGATAGCTTGTCGATTTTTTTTCAGATTGATAGGAATTATTTTGATAAATAGGAATTGCCATGCCCCCTACTTTCATAGTATTTATTGAGGTAAAAATTTAGGAAATTTTTATATATTAGTTTTATTATAAACATGTGTGATATGTATAATTTTTTTTTATTTGAGTTGAAATTTATTTCCTGATGATATATTTATTTGTACTACACCTTTTTTAATGCATTGAATTAAAAGTAAAGAGATACAATTTTTAATAGTTACACATTTGAACACGTGTTCATGTAAAATTGTACTGTTCCCCACATGGATGTTAAGTGTAAATTGTATGAGCATCTATCGGCACATGTATCTCTCCGCTTCTCTTGTTTAACTATCACTTGACAATCCAGTTAACTTTTATTATCGTTACTGTTTTCACGTTTTGGCAATTCATATTTAGCATACAACTTGACGAACTTGAAATATTTAGGCAGAATAGTTTGCCTTTAACTTTTATAAGCAGTTTTTGTAATTATGTATTTTGCAATGCAATTGAAAATTAGAAAAAATGGGAAAATTAAATATAAAGAAAGAATCGCGTACCCAAATAGTCGTTTTTTTTTGCGACACATTGCGTTATTGAAAAAAATATTCCAAGTTCATCAAAAAACCAGCAAGAGTAACCAGCAAAACCCCTTATAAACGAGAGACAGAGTGACGAGTTGGAGCATTGTGGTCGTGTCTAGTGTGGCTAATGTGATTGTGTCTTGTCTGTTGTGTCGTCAGCAAGAGCACGCGGGCTTGAACCCCACCGAGTCCATGACACGTGCGTTGATTAGCGATGATAATATCGCTCGCCAGTCCGCCCTTGGTCCTGTCCAATTGGGGTACGTACTCCCGTTACACTTCCATCCTTATCGTACCAAGTCCCAGGAATCCGAAGAGTTGAATGAGTTTTTCGATTCCGTTTCAAGCTCTACATAATTAACGATTTTTGTTTTCTTAAACTTAATCTACAGATATATCAATACATCAAAGAAATAGAAATAGAAGAAAATAAAAAAATATTTTCAAATTATATACTTTCTACATCTTTTCGAGCAAATTTCATATTTGCTGAATTAGTTTAGAGATTGAATATTTGAAACTGTAATCGATAGTTTGAAATTTAACAACACTCTTTTTTTAATTTTTTTATAGAGACCCAATTTTTTGCAATATTTTTAGAAATTTGGTTTTATTTGATATTTTATCATTTTCAACGCTTTGGATACTTGGAATTTTACCAACCCGGTATTTTATAGATCCTAGAATCCTAGTCTTTGTACATTTTTGATACTTTAGATCCTTAAAATTTCAATTTTTATTTATATATTCGAATATTTAGCACACTTAAATGTGATTATTTTTATTTTAAACAACAGAAAGTTTAAAATAATTAAATTCAAAATAAAATAATCACTGTGAATATGATTATTTTAAATTTTATTTTCAATTTTAAACTTTTAAGGATTTAAAGACCTTAAGATTTAAGATGCACTAATATTTGAAAACAATTTCTAAAGGTTTGCCGTTTAAATTTTAACCGTAATATAGTAACAGTTATATGAAATCGTTGCATATGAAATCTTTATTAACGTAAAAAACATTTCTAGAGAAATATTATGTATTATACTTTGTGACAATAATTACATTTTAACGTCTTTTACATCAGAATTGGCAAATTGGAATTCATCCTTATTGCGTTGATCACGTAACGGAATTTAAAAAAAAACATTTCATACGCAACAACTCTTTAAAAATGTATGGTTCCCATGGTATTTAGCATTTGTATGTTCTGATGTTCGAACATACCTCAATTTTGTTCCCTGTGACACATATGTATATCCTGTTTGTTGGAGTATGTCGCTCAAAGATCGTCTCAAAGGATCCATAGAATCGTTGACAGAAGTGCTCTGCTGAGGTATGTAGAAAAAAAAGAACAGAAAGACCATGGCTACAAAAATCATCATTTCTCAATTGGCTAGCGATTCCACGGGAATGATCTACACGTCAAGTCTCATTGACCGATACAGATTGAAGGCTAATATCGTCGTAACAATTCATAATTTCGATGCTTCACTTGAACCATCGCAAGAAACAAAACGATCGTGACGAGTTTTACCTATGCAATTTGCGTTAGCGCACATCTGGCCGATCTAGACAATCTAAGTACTTGATATCTTCGATTTGTGTTATTACGATATCTGTTAACATGTTTTTTTTTTGTGATCACGCGAGCAGCTTCGTTGCGGGAGTTATCCTGAGAGAACGCATCCCCGCGTTCGAGCGCATGCTGTGGCGTGCGTGCCGCGGAAATGTCTTCCTGCGCCAAGCGGAAATTGAGACTCCTCTGGAGGATCCTTCGACGGTAAGTCTTGTCTTGTTACATAAACGTTCGGAAATTGAGTTGTGATTCAATCAAAGAAGTTGATCCTAATTTGATAATGATGGATGTAGGGGGACCAGGTGTACAAATCGGTCTTCATCATTTTCTTCCAAGGCGACCAGTTGAAGACTCGTGTGAAAAAGATCTGCGAAGGTTTCAGAGCGACTCTGTATCCTTGCCCGGAAGCGCCAGCTGATCGAAGAGAGATGGCGATGGGTGTCATGACTCGCATTGAAGATTTGAATACTGTGAGAATATATTTTCATGCTTTTACGTACAAAATATATATTGCGATATAATATTTTTAACATCTATACTTAAACAATTTCTTGTGCACAAGCTAATAATAGAATAATATTGATCTTATCTCTATAGGTCCTAGGACAAACACAGGATCATCGTCATCGCGTCCTAGTGGCTGCCGCGAAGAACATCAAGAACTGGTTCATCAAAGTTCGCAAAATTAAGGCGATCTATCACACTCTTAATCTTTTCAACTTGGACGTCACTCAGAAGTGTCTGATCGCCGAGTGCTGGGTGCCTGTCTTGGACATCGAGATCATTCAACTGGCGTTGAGGCGCGGAACGGTAATTAATTAACGAGCGCGAGATTCATTATTTTCATAGATCATCTTTTCGGAAGATCAACGTTCGTTCTAT
Source organism: Pseudomyrmex flavicornis (assembly GCA_014825475.1). Taxonomy (NCBI): domain Eukaryota; kingdom Metazoa; phylum Arthropoda; class Insecta; order Hymenoptera; family Formicidae; genus Pseudomyrmex; species Pseudomyrmex flavicornis. Next base: position 46,351 of record QVNW01000035.1, read on the forward strand.
TATCCTTAGGAGCGCAGCGGAAGTTCTGTACCGCCTATCCTGAATCGCATGGAGACGTTCGAAGATCCGCCAACGTATAATCGCACAAACAAGTTCACAAAGGGCTTCCAGGCATTAATTGACGCGTATGGAGTCGCCTCTTATCGTGAGATGAATCCTGCGCCTTACACCATCATCACATTCCCGTTTCTGTTCGCAATAATGTTCGGCGACACCGGCCACGGTCTCATCATGTTCTTGTTCGGTGGATGGATGGTACTGAAGGAAAAACCATTGGCAGCTAAGAAAAGCGACAACGAGATCTGGAACATCTTCTTTGGTGGTCGTTATATCATCTTTCTCATGGGTCTGTTTTCAATATATACGGGCCTTATTTACAACGACATATTCTCGAAGTCGCTCAACATCTTTGGTTCCAACTGGGTAGTGAACTACAATCGTAGCACTGTCCAGACAAACAAGGATCTGACGCTGAATCCCAGTTCCATCGACTACGTCGATTATCCGTATCCATTTGGCATGGATCCAGTGTGGCAATTGGCCGAGAACAAAATCATCTTTCAAAATTCGTACAAGATGAAAATTTCTATTATCTTCGGCGTGATACACATGCTGTTCGGCGTGATGGTCGGACTGTGGAACCACATGTACTTCAAAAAACGTCTGAACATTACCTGCGAGTTCGTACCGCAAGTGATTTTTCTCATAGCGTTGTTCTTTTACATGGTGATTCTCATGTTCATCAAATGGATTAAGTACGGTCCGAAGAACGATATAACCGAAGGTCCTGGCTGCGCGCCCTCAGTACTTATCACCTTCATAAACATGGTTCTCTTCAAGCCTGCTGCGGAGGTCGGCCAGTGCTATCCTTACATGTACGGCGGTCAAAGCGGTTTACAGAAATTCCTGGTGGTCGTGGCTGTGCTTTGTATACCATGGATGTTACTGGCAAAGCCAATCTTGACGATGCGCAATCAGAAGAAGCAGCACTACCAGCTTAACAATCACGGTGCCGAGAACGGTGACGTGGAAACTAGTATGGGAGCGTTGCAGCAGAGTGGAGGCGTCGTTCAGAGCGGCGGCGGCGGCGGTGGTGGTCACAAGGACGAGGACGAGAACACAATGGAAATGTTCATTCATCAGGGCATTCACACGATTGAATATGTTCTTGGTAGCGTGTCGCATACCGCTTCCTATTTACGACTGTGGGCCCTGTCCCTCGCTCACGCCCAGCTGTCGGAGGTACTGTGGAACATGGTAATGAGAAACGGTTTGGCAAGAGAAGGTTGGGACGGCGGCATCGTCCTCTACGCTGTCTTCGCCTTTTGGGCGGTACTCACTGTAGGAATTCTTGTACTCATGGAAGGCCTTTCGGCATTCCTGCACACGCTTCGTTTGCATTGGTAAAAAATTCCGCTCGCGAGAGCTTTCTATAAATGTTTTTCGAGTATTTATATTGGACTTTTATATATACTTTTCATATTTAACTTTCAGGGTAGAGTTTCAAAGCAAGTTCTACGCCGGTTTGGGCTACAGCTTCCAACCGTTCTCTTTCGAAGTCATCCTCGATGCTGCCCAAGCGACTACTGAGGATTAAGATAATTACTCTTTAACTAACAATTCGTCATTCATTATTATTATCTGTATCAATATGAGGATGTGATGAGTCCACCAATCCGCTTGAAACAAGTCAGTTATATAACTAGATAAATAGAGAACAAAATGTCTCTATAAATAAAAAATTATACTCGTAGCGCATAGATTAAGTTATTGATGGACGCAAATACAGATCCCACATCTTATGTAGTTTACGCAAACGAGCAGCGCTTCAATTGGTAAAACTACAAGATTTATAATGCAAGATGATGACGAGAGAATAAGTCTCGATAAATTTTGTTTCTCATCGAGTAACATGTAAATGAGATGTATATTTGAAACTGATTTTTTCTTTAAATGTATAAAAAGTGGCAATTATGTAGTTCTCTTTTGTCATTGTCTAATATTAAAAGTCTTAGCAGTTTTACGAATTGCAGTTGGTGTTTTACGCGATCTATACAAAAGTTCTCGTTACACATTGTAGAGCCTGTAGATCTGGAAACAAATGTACATCGCATAGACGATCGATGTTGTTCAGAATATCGTTATGTAATAAAGAATGTGGCATATGATTGAAGGACGTGTTTCGTGAAAACTCGGTGATTGCACTATGTTTCGACCCAGCTCGGCAAGGCGATTTGTACGCACACTTTATCAAAATCGATTTTATTTCGAAAATTTGAAATTTTTTTTTCAAATGTTTTTTTTTTTAAACAAGATGTAGCTTTTGGTTCATAGTCCCATTTTTTTGATATTAAATGAAACTAAACAGCCAATTCATAAAAGTTGGATAAAAATATCCAAAACTTCTTTTTTTGTCGATTTCTTGAAATATATTAATTCGGAACAGAAATTTTTAAATGTCACTCAGTCTATTTAATTGGGTTGAAATTTTAATTTAAAGTGTTACATACAATTGTTTTGTATTCTTTCAATCTTTTCTTTAAATTCTTAGATAAAATACTGAAGCACTTATCATTCTGTGCAATTCCTCAATATAAAGTAGCATAAATTTTCTTCAAGGTAATTTCCATGTTTCATTGTTCTGAAGAGTAATTCATACTTACTATTTATCAGCACTATCATTACATTTAGCTGCTTCCAGCTTGGACTCTTCTAATGATCCTCCCACCCGACATGATGAGATACATTCTTATCAAGCCGGACTTGGATTGGAGTCGAATACGCACGCGTCGCTCGATCTCGGCTAGTTCTTCGCCGCTTTGGGGCCTCTCCAGCAGTCGCTTATCGCCATCCAGGCAGAAGAGTTCTCGCGTCGTTTCCTCGGTTAGTTTTCTTCTCTCTTTATTCGCGTCGAACAGTGCCCTTGAACGCGCCATGGCATCCGTTTGTATCATCGGCTCCGGCAATTGGTGAGTTCGAATAAGAAACGAATGAATCCGCGTGTAAGTGAAACGATGGTAAAGAGATTCTCGGCGATTGTCCAAAGCGAATATATCGACGAGTATGGTGATCGATTTGCACGTGCCTCGCTCGCGCACATTTGTTTACCATGCGCGTGCTCCAATTTATTGTGCGACTTATCACAGCTTGGTCAAATATTTTTGAACAAAATATAGAATTATTTGCACGTGGTCGCTTTTGTTCATTCGAATCATGTTTTAATTATTTATTATCTGACGGGATATAATTATTAATAATTGATTGTGCAAGGCATGAAATGTGATTCTTGCGTCTCTCGTGCGAGTGTGTTTTAAAATTATATTATATGTCGCAACATATAATATAATTTTAAAACATATATTCTTACATAATTATTATAATATTAGAAAAACAAATATAATATTAAAAAAAAACATTTTAAATATAATTTATGTATATTAAGTACATAACATATTAAGTTATATATGTTATAAAAATTTTACAAAATAATTAAAAATTAATTTGCTAGATTAGATTAATTGAAAGCTACGTTTCTAAATCAAAACTCGACATTTGTATATTTGTTTTACAATAAAAAATATTTTACAACTAATATGTTTTTTACAAGTTGTAAAAAAATATTTTTATACATTGTTTAAAATATTTTACAACTAATATGTTTTATATATTTTGATGTGCATTTACAGGGGTTCGGCTATTGCAAAGATAGTAGGTAGAAATGCCAAGACGCAGAGTAGCTTTGCCGATTGCGTTACTATGTATGTTTACGAAGAGATTATCAATGGGAAAAAGCTGACTGAGATTATTAACGAGACCCATGAAAATGTCAAATACCTGCCGGGCCATAAACTTCCTGAGAATGTGGTGAGTTAACACAGACTAACATCTATTAGACGTTTAATGGAACATCTAATGGAGATTCGTATGTAGAATGTTCTTCTGTGTGAGCACTTTATCAATTAATTATGTGCGAAAGTTTTTTTATCTTAGCTTTATATATGAAGCTATTTTTTAATAATTTATTAATATTACTTTTTACGCGCGCGCTCAATAAAAGTAAAGACAATTAAAAAATTATTTTTTAAATTTACGTTTATTTTTATTTAAATAAGTTTATATATTGTGTTTGTAATTTTTGAATAGTTCCAATTTTTTACATCGTACATCTACAGAAGTTTAAATTGCTCGATTGGTGATCCACAAACTTGCAACGTGTCACGACTTTGTATGTTTTCCTGAAGTTTGACATATATATAGTTTTTTCAGTTTTATCACTAAAAATAAGTTCTTTTTTCTCTTAACGTTAGATTTGTTCTTGCCATTGCCACGCCTAAAAAAAAAAGCGATAAGAAGGGAAGATAAGTGGCTGATCTCTGCAGTAACGTCGCTCGGAGCGTCAGCTCTGGTTTTTTTCGATTATGCTCTTTGCGATTACGCTCTTTGCGATATGAATTGACAATCTCGAACTTTAGCTGACGAACCCTGACCGCGATCAAGGTAGCTGTATTGATTCACACCGCGCGGTGTTTCCGCATCTCGTTCTATTATTCGCGTTTCGTTATCATCGCGCGTTCTCTCACTTCTTTTAAAATTGTTTATTTTAAAACTCACACAATCCACATAATTTAATATTATAGCGATCGGAGTGTCATATTGAATTTAGTGAAAATGATTTATTAGATGCACTTTTGCGAGGATTATTTTGTCAGAAGGATTGGCTGCAAAGCTGGCTAAAAATAACGCGTCTTTATGAAATATTTATTCTGTAGACAAGTACCTGACGCGATGCTATTAACGCGTCATATATCATTCAAAGTATATATTATAAAGAACACTAAAGCGGAGAATCGGTAAATTAATAATGTCAAAAGGGCGATTACAATCAAAGACAGACAATGTAAATTCGAAAATTAAGAATGTTTGAAAGATACATACAGACGAGAGAAACTGTTTTTGCTTTAAAAAATATCTAGTTTTACTGATCATGTTTAAACCTCGCTAATACTTTACATTCAAAACCGGTTTCGTTATCTATGCGCACTTTCACGTGTATGACCTACGGTGATTTAAATATTTCTTAGTACAAAGGTACAAAGTTCAAAAAAAAAAAAACTAACACGTGCAATTCATAATTAACGCAACGAATTTATAATTAAAGCAACGTCTAAAATTTAAAAGTCTCAGGAATATAAAATTTTAAAATTTATACATAGTTGCAACTAGATTTTTTCACTTGAAATGTAGTTGAGATATCGTTTATATGCGTACATGATTGTAGACTTTTATAGACTTTTATAAACTCTCATATATATCGTGTAAATTACTTGCTGCATTTTCATGTATTTTCCTAGATCGAACGACTTAACAGTAAAGAAGTCACGTCCAAGGTTACGTTATTGTCTGCGCTCACATGATGATATAATTGTTCTTATTTGTCATTGAATGTTAATCAATTTAAAACAAAAAAACCGATAATCGCGGAAATAGAATTCTCATACCGTATCGCAAAAAAATCATTCTTATACAATCGCAGGTTTTACTAGTATAAATAATTCCTTTTGCATCTTTTTCTAATTTTAAAAACGCTTTCCAACGCACAAAAAAAACAAATGTTTTCAATTTACTCAAATTGTTTCTGTCTTGTTTTATTTTCCATTATGAATCAGAGATTGAGCATTTGTTTTGTTCCGAAATAGATTGCTGTTCCCGATGTAATGGACGCTGCGAAAGACGCGGACATACTAATCTTCGTAGTGCCGCATCAATTCATCCGAAGGATATGCAGCACATTGCAAGGGAAGATCAAACTCACGGCCGTGGGATTGTCCTTGATCAAAGTACACTTCAATTCTTTTCTACTTCGACACAGACACGATTTTTTAGATAAAATTATTTATTCGATGACTGTTTAATATATTCTTTGCAGGGTTTCGACAAGAAAGAAGGTGGCGGTATCGAACTTATTTCCCATATAATATCCGAACAATTGCAAATTCCGGTATCCGTCTTGATGGGTGCAAATTTGGCTTCCGAGGTAGCCGACGAGATGTTCTGCGAAACCACGATTGGTAAGAATTGAAATCGTTTCTGAATTCTTATTTGATACATTACGTTATTTATTTGTTGCAATAGTTTAAACGTTGTTTGTCAATAGTAGGCAAAAGAGAACCGCGACAATAACAAATTTCCAATTCACGTGTAAAAATGCACGATAACAGTTAACGTAATTGCAAAAACTGTTTTGCTGATAGCCCTTCTACGTTCCATCGTACAATATATATATAGGTTCGATTTGCATATTGATAATAATTATCTAATATGCATTTTGCTTTGCATTTTGCATTCGTATTAATAGTTTCCAGTGACAGAATAGACGATATGATAAATTGATACGGTTTTCAATCTGAAATTTGCAGGATGTAAAGATAAAACGATGGCGCCAATACTTCGTGACTTGATCCAAACGTCGTACTTCAGAGTTGTGGTTGTGGAGGATGTGGACTCCGTGGAGTGTTGCGGAGCATTAAAGGTGACAATTGTTTCTTACCTCACACTGATTCAAGTTGTATTTCAAATTGATTCAGTTTTGCTCTCTAATGCGAGTAACGATATCTTAATGATATTTGTATTAATGATTCATACAGAATATAGTCGCTTGTGGTGCTGGTTTCGTCGACGGACTTCATCTAGGAGATAACACGAAGGCTGCGGTGATCAGGCTAGGACTGATGGAGATGATAAAGTTTGTCGACGTGTTCTTCCCGGGTGGAAAATTAGCGACTTTCTTCGAGAGCTGCGGCGTGGCCGATCTGATCACGACGTGCTACGGTGGACGCAATAGGAAAGTGTCGGAAGCCTTTGTTAAGACTGGCAAGGTTAGTGACGCACACAAGATGTCCCGAATTAAATATACATTACTTTAATAATAAAGCAATAATTGATATTTACAGTCGATCGAGACGTTGGAGAAAGAAATGCTGAACGGCCAGAAACTGCAGGGCCCGTTCACCGCCGAAGAAGTCAACTACATGCTGAAGGCAAAAGGCATGGAGAACAGATTTCCCTTGTTCACAGCGATTCACCGAATTTGCGTTGGTGAGCTAAAACCGACGGATTTAATCGACTGTATACGCAGCCATCCGGAACACATGTAAGCTCATAAGTGTCATAAAGGTGGTTTATTATTATTAAATTAACTCATAAAGACAATTATGGCCCGCGCAGATTTATACCCCTTGTTACCGAGAATTTATAATAGTTTTAAAGATTTTACGTTTAAAAAATTCAATTTAATGAAATTACACATGTAATAAATATGAAGTCAAACTTCGTAATTTTACATATCATTTGCATCTGTTTCATAGAGCTATAATAAATACTAGGTTTAAAATTAAAGAAATTAGAAAAAACAATTTCGTATCGCGTTGAGCGCGATGAACAAATGAAAAAGAATCGTTATTCTTTACAATATATATGTATATATATATATATATATATTTTATTGACACAGATTTTATTCCACGTTTTAATCGAGTAGATCAGTTAGATTTATAGATCTCCCTGATCGGTGATCATTGTACGTGTTGTCGACGGAGTAATTTCGGTTATGTGTAACCTGAAAAAAAAACTTAAATATAATTACTTATTTGTTGACAAAAAAAAACAAATTTAGCTTTTTTTATTCATCGTTTTCCTGGAATCTCAAAAACAAATCTCCTTTCGTCGATCTACAATTAAAATTAATTTTATCCTTTCCTGAAATTGAATTATAATTAAAAAAAAAAATTACTAAAATACAACTTAGACAACTTAAAGAATTTGTATTAAAAAAAAACTCAAAAAACAAAAACCAAGAAAATGAAATGAATTCTATCATGTCTGAAAATTGTATTTTGGTAATATTCTGTATGAATGTCTTATTTTTCTAGTTAGCTAACAAACGTTATTTTATCCAGACTGACAATATTGTCAATTAACATATTGACAATTAACATATGTCAGCTTGAAGGAGTTAATTCGCATTCGCTCCGTATTTAGGGACGAAGACCCTTTGAAGACATCATCGATAACGCCAAAATGCCGCCTTTGAAGATCGCTGACGATCGATCGAGAGAAGATTTTGTCGCCATTCAACATTACACAAGTAGATTACCCGAGAGGATTATAATAATTAAGTGATTTCTATTCATATTAATTACAAGTTTGTCTATTGTTTTTTTGTTTATTTTTATGCAAGTGAAACATGTTCAGTTTTGTTTCACAATGTATGATTAAAGTTAAGTAAGAATACACATATAGTGTTTGTGTTATTTATAGATATGTAATTGCAAAAACTATTTAGTCAAATAGTTAAGTAATTCTGTAAACATTCAAATAAGTTTGCGCGTAAATCCTCAAATTTTATGTATCTTTTTTTTTTCAAATTTTGAAATATCAGAGTAATATTTTACATTGACTTAAACACAACACATAGACGTACTTAAATATTTGGAATTTAATTATATATCTGTGATAACTTTTTAATAAACTCTTTTGCACATCTTGACTACATGTAGTGTGGATTAAAATTATGAATCATCAAAAATTTGCGGTCTCATTTAATTAATGCAAAAACAGATGGAAGAATCCATATCATAGGGTCGAGTTTATATTCATAATCGTATCTCTTTATCACTGTTGTCAACGCACCGCTAATTCCGTCGCGATGCTTTTTCGTTGTCAAGGTGTTCATTCTTTCTTTGGCTTTAATCCAGAGCTTGCGCGTAAGCTGCTAGGAAATAATACACGATCGTTACTAAGGTCAGCAGGCTTCTAAGTCAGTCGGTCAGTCGGACCTCGCGATTGATCGACTGTCGATCGGGACTGTCGGTCTCGTTTGTCAAGAAAAATTATATTCAAGAAGAAGAAACAAGAATGTCGGACGCGAAGAAGAGAGTATGCATCGTCGGCAGCGGCAATTGGTAATTTTCTTTGTGTCAGAGAATGATTGATTAACAATTGATTTATCTCTCTCTCCGCGCACGTTGTTTCGTGATCGTTTCTGTTTTTTTCTTTTCCTTTTCTTACGGTTTGATTGATAGAACATGTTTTATAGAAATGTGAACGTTTATCTAATGTAAGATGAGAACTGTGTGTCTGTTTGTGTAACTTTTTCAGGTAAGTTTACATAATCATGGTTGGATGTTAAATAATCAATGAAAAGTAGATTCTACGAAAGAGAGAGAAGACAATTGAAATAAGTGTTTTATCTGTTATTTTTATAAGGTTGAACTATTTCTAAAATTAATAATGGGTCATGCAATTTGATCTAGTTTGCATTGACAAGCATGCAATTGTGTACAGCGCTGTCTACTTTATTGTTCCAAAATTAACTCTTATTACGTCCTCAAGTGATTTCGATGATACATAACACAATGGCATGCGCAGAGAGAACTCCGCAATATATTAAATTAAAATTTGAAACTAAAAATCTTGACTTTTTATTATATACTTAATAATTATTTGAAATCTTTATGAGTTTGACTCCAATTTGTTTATTTATTTGTTAATAAATAAATTTAACTAATATTTTTCGTTATATAAAAAAATAATTTTTCTTTACGACAAATTGTGTTTTAGGGGTTCGGCAATTGCAAAGATTGTTGGTGCAAACGTCAAGAAGTTTAACAATATATTTGAGACTCGGGTGACAATGTACGTGTACGAGGAAATCATTAACAATGAAAAACTGACTAATATAATCAATACCATCCACGAGAATGTCAAATACCTGCCCGGACACAAACTTCCAGAAAATGTGGCAAGTATTATGCACATTAACCGATTGAATCTTTAGCGAAATTAATCGGCAAATTAGCAGCTGAAAAAAACATGACACAATTAAAATAACAAGAAAACACTTTTTATTTAACATTTTTACTGCAATATATAATTGCTGAGTTATCTGCTTTTTACCAGAAAAACCTTATATCGATATAATTGTATTAAAAAAAATTTAATGGATACAACTTCTTTTGGAGTTTACACATCGTGCTGAGATAATAAACAAGCGCTATATATAAAAGATAAGAAAAAAGCATCAATGTTTGCGAAGTGTTTAAAAGTAGAGAGAAGATTTTTGTTCAATAATTAGTGGTTGTGCGAACGTAAACTTTTCCGGAAGGCATGGATACACGATCAACACCTCCTGGAAAGAGTTTCGGGAGGTCCTCTTCTTTAACTGTCGGCAGGATCATTACTTTTTCACCAGGCTGTAATTAATATTATTGTATTGTTATATTTTGACGTCATAAATTAGATGAAAAGAGTTAAACGATGAAAAAGAAAACAAAATAAGACTTACTACCCAGTTGGCGGGAGTTGCTACTTCCGGTCTTCTGTCCACAAGCTGCAGCGAATCGATCACACGCAATATTTCGCTATAAAAATGCAATTAATATTATTTAATACAAAAAAGCAAATTATTAGAAAAGTTGAGCGACTCTTACTCGACGTTGCGTCCGGTGGAAACCGGATATTGCATGGAAAGTCGCAAGCGATGATCCGGACTGATGATGTACAACGCGCGAACAGTTAGAGCGGTGTCCGGATCGTCTTTGCTCTGCTCGTCGATCATGTCCAGTTGCACGGCAAGCTTGCGGTCAGGATCGGCGATTATAGGATACGGAAAAGATCCTGGAATATCTTGGCAGTATGACTTAATGTCCTGCATAATAAAAAAAAAAAAATTAAAAATTAAAAAATAACTAATAATAAAAAAACTACTTACGTTGACCCAGTCCACGTGATCTTGAAGTTTGTCAACGGAATGAGCTAACAATTTGGTGTTGCGCTTTGTGAAGTGCGGCTGATGCACGGCAATGCGACCCAACTCGGTGGTGCACACGGGAGTGAAATCCGCAGGATGGGAAAATAGAACTACCCATCTACAAGGAAAAAATAATCGTTATATAACGCATCAAAAACATTAAAAACCTAGTTTTAAAGCACAGTATTTAAAAAAAATATATATGAAATATATAATAAAAATATAAAAAACAAAATATATAATTTGCTAATATAATTAAAACATTTAAAAAATAATAAATTAATTAAATTTGATAAAATATAATATTATTTTGGATATTATATTATTATTCAAATATTATTATCAAATATTCACATACACATACTCAGCTTTTACAAAAAAATAGAATTTTATTTTTTATCAATTTCGCGAGTGTGACGTGGGAGAATGTATATCAGCATCAATGTAACCGCGCTTGTTACGATACTTATTGAAGTTACAATGACATAATCGGTCGCAGTTACTCTGACTTGAGAGCTCGACTTTCAAGTGCGAGCACTTATTATAGACGGAGTCCTCATTTTGGCTTTATACCCAAGGGTAAACTTCGTTGTTGCAATATCTACTTATTTCAGCTCACGGCCACCCTCCTGACTTTTCAATGTCAATCACCGAACGATCAGTTCGTTCTTAAAACTTTGCTCTTGTCAGTAACAAAAAATCATTACATATATATATTAATAAAAAAAGTTTACATATGCACTTTTTTGATTTTTACATATACACTTTTCAATGTTCAATCTTTTTTACTTAATTGATTTATTTAATTATCGTATGTGCGTATGCTGCAAAATTACATGATGTAACTTGTTATCTACAACAACTTGTCACTCAGTCAATGTTTGCTACGAATGAGAGGATCTATTTTCGGACATATGCGCTTTGCTGGATCGTATTACAAATGCAAATTGAATAAAATGTAAATTCAAGCTGTTTACAATAAGCGAATCAAACAAGATGGCTTTTTATCATTCTTTTCTGGACGTGATTATGCAGATAGATAATTATTGCGAAACACAGGCGAGATAAGATTTCGTATGCAAAACTTGTTTGTACGTAATCGGGAAAAAAAATTCTTTATATATTGGAAAAATTTGATATATCTAATTATGTATAATTTTTTGCAATTATACACGAGATCGTCTCGATTTCACAGACGATTATATATTTATTTATATAACCAGCTATCGAATTTGTGAAGTATGCGAAGGATTATTTTCTCCGAGTAAACATGATAAATTATCTCATTTCAATTATAATGTTTTATGTTTTACGTTTTTCTTTTTATGTAATACATATTATAAATTTTGCTTTCTTGTACATATTTAGTTATATATATATTTATGAAATTATGTTTTTTAATAAGTTAAATTATATATACATAAAATAAAAGCGCTATAAACTAGTGATTAAAATAATGTTGTTCTTACGGAATGCGCAAACATTAAATCATTGTTTTAATTAAAAACAATAGATATGAAATAAAATATATCTTGACAATTTATCGTATATAAATATGAACAGCTTACGAGTTGCCTTGCCATTCGTGGAAATTTATAGGACCTTGCGTAGTTTCGGCCTTAAAATTCGGTACAATGCTGTTGAGCCTCATTTTTGCTCTTGAATTGAACAGAAAACAACACAAACGTGCGAACAAACAGACTGTCTCTGTAGGATGTTCGAGGAGAACTAATGATTCGTGACAGCAGATCGGGCAAATTACCTTGCTTACAAGCTAGTCAGCGCGATTTATATACGCGGCGTCCTACATCGCTTTTACAGTATGACGCAAATATTACATATCGTTAGATATCGTTGTATCAGCTTTTTCAGATACCGGACAAATTGTAAAACAACAAGATAATGATGTACGTGATATTGATAGTGATGAAACTGATTTCCACGATGGCAAAACGGAAAATTGATTTATCAAAAACATTTAAAGCAGATTACACGATGTGATGTGATAAAAAAGTGGAATTTTTTTCGATGTGTTTTATTTGTTCCAGGTTGCCGTGCCTGATGTTTTGGAGGCTGCCAAGGATGCCGACATTCTCATTTTCGTTTTGCCGCATCAGTTTATTCGCACGTTGTGCTCGGCGTTGCTCGATAACATAAAACCAACCGCAGTCGGTCTTTCTCTCATAAAAGTATGTTTCAAAATTGTTTTTTCTTCTATTTTGTGTTTGCAATTAATATAATTCGTGAAATTCAATTAAAAGTATATATATTCCGAAGGGTTTTGGTCGGGGCGAAGGAAACAGCATCGAGTTGATCTCCAAGATCATCGAGAAAAATCTGAGAATACAATGTAACGTTCTGATGGGCGCCAATCTCGCTAATGAGGTTGCTGAAGAGAAATTCTGCGAAACCACAATTGGTAGCCTTTTATTGTTCTTCTTTCCTTTTTTTCCCAGCGAAACTGCGAGAATTGTTCAAATCAGCAATAAAATTGCAGGATGCAAGGATAAACGATTGGCGCCAGTGCTGAGGGATCTCATTCAGACTTCGAACTTTCGAGTTGTTGTTGTAGAAGATTGCGAGACTGTCGAAGTTTGCGGAGCGCTTAAGGCAAATATAAACCGAAGATATTTGTGTGTACAAAAATGCGTGATATTTTGTAAACAAATGTTTCGTTCACAGAATGTCGTAGCGTGTGCAGCTGGTTTCGTGGACGGACTTGGGTTGGGTGACAACACGAAAGCGGCGGTGATCCGATTAGGATTGATGGAGATGGTCAAATTCGTCGACACCTTTTACAGCGGTTCTAAACTTTCCACATTCTTCGAGAGCTGTGGCGTGGCGGATCTGATCACCACTTGCTACGGAGGCAGAAATCGCAGAGTTTGCGAGCAATTTGTCAAAACTGGCAAGGTGACAAGATATTGGAAGTCAAAAATCTTGGATTTTAATAAGTACAAATTTTTTTTAATTAACAATAATAATATAACAGACCATCAAAGTGCTGGAGGACGAGCTGTTGGGCGGACAGAAGCTACAGGGACCAGCAACAGCGGATGAGGTCCATGACATGTTGAAGGCGCGTAACCTGACGGACAAGTTTCCTCTGTTTACTGCGGTGCATCGCATCTGTACAGATCAGTTGCGACCAGCGGATTTGATCGACCAGATACGCAGTCATCCCGAACATGTGTAAGACTTGTGTATTTTTGTCATTTTAGTTGTTTATAATGAAAGGTCGCTTGCACATTTCCTTTCCTTAGGTTTGCTCCAAAGACTCTCTTTATGTATTGAATCCCTTTCTTGCCAGTATAACAAATTCTTTACTCAACTTTCCTTCAATGAAATCCCTCATTTCTCACAATCCTTCTTGTACATGAATAAATTACACAAGATCTGTATAACAAAGGTGAGATGTACATGAACATTAAATATTAGAATATCAAAAGAGCTTTACATGGAACAAACATCTAAAAATAATTTTGCATTTTTCAGGATGAAGTTAGAACAGGTAAGTACAGCATAATCATCGTGTAAGATACGTGAATTGAATTCTTAATTGGAAAAATTCAATCCAAATATCTGCAACAATTTAGGCAAAAGCTTGTACATATTCTAAACATCTAATGTAATTTTAATGCTGTAAATAAAGATTAACTTATTTATGGATTAAAATCAAATTATTTTTTAATTAAACCCAATAAATTTGAGTTTTTATTTTTTTCACATTTAAATATAAAGCACTACCTATAATACAATATATTTACAAATATTACAGTAAATTATTTAAAGATATTAACAATTACAATTTCTGACAAATTGTTTTCAATTAAGTTTACTTTTATTCTTCAAATATCATTGTTCGGTATCTTTGCAGCATCTTACTTGATTTTTGTCTTCTTTGGTGTTTTTACGATCTTTGCTTGGCACATTATCTACCAAGACATCTGAAGTAATTTTCAATGCTGGAAAACAAAGCATTATTAAATATTTAATTACATTATTCTATTTTAATATTTTTTACTCTATAATTATTACTTAATCTTCCAGGTGTTGTTTCAACAGCTTGGATAATAGTTGTTTTCATCTCATGTTCAACATCCTGTGCAAATTTGTTCAACTGAAATAATACACAGATTGTCATAGTCAACTTCTTTTTACAATTTTATTGTCTTACAGACTGTTGTAGGCTGTAGTTATAGAATTTATATACCTCTTCAATAGCAGCTTGGTTTTTGACATTTTTGTATTTCCTATATTCTTCATTTATCTTACTTCTCACAACTAGAAAGCAACACGCCAAAAAAATATTATTTATTAAGACCGTTATAATGAATACTCCTACAGTAAATATTTTTCGTTTTATTTATCAAAGTTTATTACCTTGCAATGCATGTTCATCGCCTTCAAATTTCTTTAATCTTGTTCTATGGAGTTTCTTAAACACTTGCAAGACCTAATAACATCATCATGAAAATAAATACAATTTTTTTTGTACATGTTGTTCACACTATTTATATTCTTTTTTATTGCCGGTTAACACAAAAAAAAAACAATATGATAAACGTTGCGTCGATCTAAACGCAAGAAATTATTAACCTCTCGTCGAAGAGATTCATTCATTTCAGCGAAATTAATGATTAATATGTCACAAAAATTATTTGTTTGTACTTATTGAAATGTGCGCTGCAAATAAAATTATTGCACAAGTGCGAGTACACAAATCATCACAAGATCACTTTTAGTTCCTTAAGACTGTCACGACTGATAAGATGAGACAGACTGAGAGCAGCCAGCGCTATGTCCATGATGACTGATGGTGCACATTGGCAACTACGTAGCCATGTTCACAAACGATTTGTCAGTGCGTACGCACGTCTATGGTTCTTTTCCGTGCTATTCACAGCGTGTGGTTCTATTATAGCACAACTTGGATCTTGTCTATAAATTTTTTAATATTAGCAATGAATATCAAAACACAGCCACAGTAGTACAATTAGATCACGTTTATACGTCACGTGATCATAGCAGCGCGAAAGATATGTAATAATTAATAAGCACATCAGAATAAAAAATAAAAACCAGCAATTTACAAAAAACTATTGTAAAAGAAGATATTATGTTTCTAAATTGATATATACATTATACGATCTTATTAGAAAATGTGTATAAGAGAATTTTTATGTAAAAAGTAAAACCTTTGCGATGTTTCCACGTGATAAAATATTTAAAGAAAAATATTTAAAAAATTAATAAACGCATTTAAAATTATGGAAAAAGAGGAATGATTTGAAAGGCAATGAGACGTAATAACAGAGATGTACCTGGGTGCGTGTAGGTACGGCCTTTTTACTTCACACACAATCAATTTCTCGTTTTGACACACATTACTTCAAACAGAAACTGAAAGAAATAGATTATATCGAAGACAGCCAATACAATACCCGATCAATATAATCGCGATACGATCATCTTATCCCGCTCGCATTTATATTTATATAAATTTCTTTTATATATCTCGTTTATTTAACTTTTTTTTTCACGCGCGTTTCTCTTCATGAGAGACGATATCAAAGCCTAAGAATATATGCTTCGCTGAATGGACCGAAAGTCATTGCTCCGGAAAGTCTAAAGTTTGAGAGATTTTGTATACGTACGTATAAAAAAATCTATACATTGATAATTAATGTCAAAGAAAAAGCAATAATTATTTTTTGTAATTTTATTTTTATGCAGACATATAAATGTTATAATTACCTTAAATTTGTTTCCGGAATAGCAACTATTGGCCCATCACATTGCGTCATTGCGCAGAATATCAATTTATACAGAATGTCCCAAAAAATAAAAAAATTTGCGTTTCTTTAGAGAATGATTGGAAACTTCAATCTCCGTGACGAATGTTTACGGTATCGCTACTTGATTTTTTTGTGGGTCACTCTGTATAATTTTAACGCAGTGAGAAAGGCAATAACATACGTAGCGCCTAGAATCATATGCGAGGACACAATTTTCCAAAGAAGTACAACAATGATGCAAAAATAGATTACCCATCGCGACACGAATTTCTTTTGGATTCACCTGAAATTTCTCGTCGTCCATTCTTTCTCCATCTTCTCTCTCCTTCCGCACATCAACTTCCATGCTTAAGTAGTTCGTGCAATTAGGCGTTGTGTAAAAATTCTTTATGTGGTCTCTCGATTATTTAAAAAAAAAATCTGTAATTTAAATGGGAACTATTACAAGTATAGGTAAAAAATACTCAACATACAAAATGTAACAAGTAAATTTTACATTCAATAATTTTCACCTCAGAATCTTGGACCCAAGAGTTTTTGATTCCTAGATTCCGCAAGGAAGTTATAAAAATCTCGAGACTTTATACAAACTTATTTTAAAACCAATCAAGTTTAGAACCAACAGATATAGCAATAAAAATGTCTCCGATACAACTTCGTATTTGCTATTGCACAAACTCAATGTGAACACACTGAAAACATTTAAACTTGAGAACTATTTCTCAAGATCCATAGTATACGATGCAAGCTGACGAATATCATGATATAGTTGCGATTTGTGTTCTAGGTCCTTGGAGTTGCAGCGGTACTGTGACCAAGGCTCAAGTTCTTTTGACCTCTTTTCTCTCATCTGCTTTCAAGTCTTTTTCATTTAAACATCCAGACTTCGTAGCATTTTTGACTCAATTCGCTTTATTCGAGCACTTCGACGTGCTCTTCACAACTTACGGCTTTCTTTCGTTTATTATCAATCTTTAGTTTCTTGTACAAACAATCTAGAACATTTGTACACCAAATTGAGTTTATTATATTACTTCTATATCTCAATTATTTTCCAAAATACGTTCCTGAAGATTATCTAAAAGTTATTTAAGCTTCAAAGCTCGCCTATAGGCATAAGAAAATATTAGTAGTGTGCTCTTTTTATTACGTCTCTTTAAAATTTGCTTTATTTCTTCTGCAAGCGTGTGTGTATATATATATATATGTATAAATCAACAAAATTGTGTCGCCATTTACGTTTCAATTTTTACTGCGAACGAACTTTCCCTGGTCACGACAACCGTGCTACCTCGAAGAAACAAAATATCATCTTTTATTTCTTCTTATATTTCTCACATGCATCATTCATTTTTTTCTCTCACTCATTCTTTCATCACTCTCGCTCTCTCTTTCTTCCTGTTTTTCTCTTCTCACCCGCATTTGAACGCTACACACATTTTGACAAATAATTAAAGTCATCACAGAAGCGCGTCACATTATATCATATTCTGTTAGATTACATATCTCATGTGTTATCTCATTTCGGTTAGCGCAGTAATAATACAATGAAAGAGAGTACAAAATGGTTTCTCAAGTTTTCAAGCCTAGTATAAAGCACTATTATTATTATTAATATTAATATATATCATTATAGTTGTTATGTATATTAATAATATTTATATATACTTATGAGTGTGTACTCGACACACATGACACATTCGCAGATACACACGTTGTCTTTTGCGCGCGCATAGAGCCTCAGTCGCACCACTTAGAATCTAAGTTGTAGCGATGGTGATTAACTTTTTTTTTTTTTTTTTTTTTTTTTTTTTTCCGCCAAATATCGACCTTTTTTCTTGTTTGAAAAGACGATGCATTGTGTTAGCGATACAAAACAACCACCCGGTGTAATCACGGTTAATCGATCGTTAGCTATCGTAGAACTATACCTCCTTTGTGTATTAGTTTGTAATGAAAAATTTGAAGGAATACGTATAAATGTAAAAAAAAAAAAAAAAAGACAAACAAATAAAAGAGAACATAAATTTATGGATTATCATTTAATGTATGTACATAAAAATTCATGTTTGATAAAAACCAATATCTTTCTTTAAAAGCAAGAGTGTTTTTATATAAAGTTTCTTGGTATTTCTTCTATTTGTTTAATATATTTTAAATAGATTGAACAAATAACCAAAATTTTATTATTGCTTTCTGAAGATTTAACATAAAAACGAAATATTTTAAAAAAGAGTTATATCTAACTTCTATATGTATATAAGCTTCTTCATTTTAAACATATTATCTTTTTAATGTGCTTCAATATCTATAATTTAATTTTTTCAATTTTTAAAACAAATTCTATCTGTAAAAAATCCTTTGGAATGAATTTATTGAGGTTGCTGCAAAAGTTCTTTTTCGGATATGACGTTCTTGTTATAAAAAAATAAATTTTTGTATACTTACTGTTTTTAAAAAAGCAATAAAAATAGAATAAACAAATTTGATAAATTTTAAGAATTTATTTGGGTATCTCAATATTTGTATAAAAACGCTTCGCGCAAATCTTGCACTTTTCTAACATCATACCTTCTCAGATTCATTCTGTGTACTCAACATTTCGAACGCCTTCAAATGTGGAAAATCTTTCATGAATAGTAAACTTTTACAACAACCTTGCAGAATAAATTATTTCCCTTTTTTCCTTTTAGAATTCAAGAAACCGTGTGAATCATTCGCCGAAGAGTGAGAATAAGAGTAACATGAAGGCAGTATTGTTCGCGCGACATCGAAAAACTGCAGGGTAGAAACGATCTTCGTCCTCTTACCCTCTCCGCTTAAAAAATGCGGATACGTCCGATGCGCGCGATCGACTTCCCGTTTTACTTCGAGTCAGAAAATAATGGCACAAAGCGAAACGGAGCCTTTTACGGAGCGTTCGAGCAGCTTAAAGATGAAATGCGCCGAATATTTTAGCCGGAACTGGCAGTTTCGTTCTCTACTGGCAAGACCGACTGCGGTGTCTCCGTGATGTTGCCATCCTGGCGGTCTTGGGCTGCCTTCTTCTGTCTCACGATCTCGGCACGTTTTTCCTGCATGAACAAAAAGGAAAACACAAAACGGATTAGAATGATATTCTCCGATGCGATTCCAGTACATATCGAGAAAAGTACACCATGCTCTCTTTTTCTCTCTAACTGCAAGCTAGGTGTAACACGTTCCGTAAACAGATGGCTAGACTTGGACAGGATGCGTCGGAGAAGTTGCCTAGAGTTCCTTAAACTCCAGATGTCTTGACGTTCTGAGATTTGTAAAAATAAAATTGAATTACGTTGTAAAATAAATTTTCATATAAAATTACAACCATAGAGAATCTCGAATGCCTTCTCCGGCGCACTCTCTAAAGTAAAATGATCTCGTACGAGTCATAAATGATAACTATATACTAGAAAATAAAAACAACGACTACAACATAATCTAATAAAAGCACGATGACTGTGGCATTCCTCTTTGCAAATGCAACTATCGGCGTTCCACTTGTAGTCCTACGTAAAATATAACAAGCTAAATGTTTGTTGCGACGGTGGAAGAAAGCAAAACAGAAAAAAAAAAAAAAAAAAAAATTGATGCAACCCTTATATATTACAATTTGTCGTACTGACGAGTATTCAAAAATTTTGCTCGAACGCTTATGATGTTATAATTATATTTGAATTACAATTATATCTTGCGTGTTGAATTTTTATGTGATTGCTCTTTCATTATATTATTATTCTCGATCAATAACAGAAAATGAATGCTCCCTCGAATTATTCGTTACAAGCATTGTTTTCGAATAGAAATAGACAAATAATTTTACGACAAATTGTCATGATAGTGGATGCTCGATTAGAAGTGCGTGTGGGGTCGGAATTACATGGTGGCGGCGAATCGCCTGCACGCGACGCTGGATCTCTCGCTGCCGATTCAGCTCCGCGGCCGACACCCTCTTGTCGAACTCCAACTTTTTCACCAGAAGCTCATGCGCCGCCATCTGACGCACTTTTGCTATCTTCACCGTGTTCTAAACCACCATCGCATAAACGCTCACATCGATCAATGCTTTTCTTTTTTTGCAGTAAAACTTCCAGAGCAACTTATAGTCGTCCGGTTTTTTTGTTTTTTTGTTTTTGTTTTTTTATCTATCTCTCCTTCACAAAAGCTCGCAGATATAAATGCTTTAGTTAAAGATCTTAAGTTGTTACGCACAAGACTCTACACTTATAATTACTTTCTTTCTTATTAAAACATTTTGAATATTATGTGTATAACGTCACAATTAAAACTATACATTCTATATAAAAAAAATGAAGTCAAAAGTTCTTTGGGATCTAACAACAATGACAAAATATTATAGGAATCTATCAATCTTATTCTTTTAAATCAAATTCTCTTATGATATTTCTATTTCTCTTTATTCATCAACCATCAGAGTTTCGTAACAACCTAGATCGAAGTACTGTCCTCTAACTACTACCAACACACTAACTACGAAATTTATATTTGATTAGATATTTACGTGATTGCGTAGCTTCTCCTTCTGTTCGCGCTCAATGGTCTCGCGACGTTCGCGTGCCTGTTCCAGTTTGCCCTGGATTTGGGACTCCAATTGCTGCACACGCTCCGACATTCCTTGACGTACGCGAGCAACTTGCTCTTCCTACAAGTATAACAAGGAATCGATTTTTCTATCTATTTTTACCGAGCATATTATCCGTCTGTATAATGTGCATGTTAATAAAATATGCAAAGTAAGAACCGAGTAGAAACAAGAATGATAGAAGTTGCAAATATGTAAAATCCGTCGATAAAATTCATTTCTCTAATTCTATTTTGATTAAGATACTCAAGAAAATATAATGATAGAGATGTAGCCATAATACTAACGTGCTCTTTGAGACGATCCAGCATTTTCTTGATATTCTCATCGCGCTGAGCCGCTGCGAACTTTAGCTTCACCTCGACAGCATATCGCACTTCCTCGGTTTGTTGCTCGAGACTAAGACGAGTCTTCTCCACGCTCTCCAACTGCAACAAAAAATGATATTGATACAACTTGCAGCTAACTATTGTAATTACTCTTCGTCAATTGCACCCAATCCTTACTTACATGTTCCTTCAGCTTGTTCTTCAGTTCGGCGATGTGGGCCTCTCGTTTTTCCTCCGTGTTGTTCATCTTAGCGTCCAAGGATTCGCGAGTAGCGGTGATAAAAGCTGCGCTGAGCTCATCCTTCTTGCGGGCTGCCTCTTCGATCTTGCTAAGTTTCGCGGCAAGAACCGCGAGTTTGTTCGCCTCGATGGACAGTCTTCGTTCCTCGGCAGCCTTTAGCTTATCCTCGATCGCAGTTTGCTGCGTTGGGCTTGGTTGCGGTGGCGAAGGCGCTCGCTTAGGCCCCGTTGGCTCCGCCAGAATCACCTCGTAACATAAGCCGCCTTTGGACTTCTCCTGGCATCGAATTTCAGTCGCTAGAAAAGTTTTATTATGCAATGTGTGTTTAATTCCTCAGTGTGTAACATTCATTCAATATAGCAGTTTACAAATATTTAATAACATTTCTACAGCTCTTTTTCTCTTTCTCTCTCTTGAAATTGTATTTTTAAATTCATGTTAATATCGATGCTTTTTAGGATCTATTTCGCGTATCGATATCTTGTCTCAGAAAATATCCCCATAATCCGCAATTCTGAGACTTCCGGCGCCGCTTGATTACGGAAATATGACTCAGAGCTTAGAGCAGCGCGGCGAGAAAGGATCGATCAGAGAACGATCGCCCGTAGGCGCCGCGACGTCTAGCGTCGCCGCACGCACCTCTCTTCGCATTCCTTCTGTTTCTACGCTCTTCTTTTACATATATTTGTTGTCGTATACGTACTGTAATTATCGTGTAATACACTGTATTGTATAATTTTGTCGCAACACTTTTTAAGAGAAATTTTAGCTACTTGTTTGATTTTAAAATTTAAATCGCGCTTTTTCAGTTTAATGCTTTTTTCACTTTTGTTTTATTTCATATAAGAGCTATATTCAAAAGTATCATCAATGTTTTTGAATAAAAGATGCAATTAGAGTGAACAATAAAGAAACCGAGGTTGTTTTTCTCATATATTTTCTTCTCTTTTTCCTCTTTCTTTTTCACTTTCAGAACAATGCTATGAAAAGTTACTGCGATATGACCGTACATCTCCACGTAGCGCAATACAAGTTTGCAATAATGTTCCCCACTTTCGATATATAATTCAGCGGCGGCACATTGGCGCGACGGTGCTCGCGACGAGGGCATTGCACCGACCTTTAATGGAGAGAAGCTGCTTCCTTAATCCTTAGACTCTTATTACATTGCGGCAACAGAAATTCTTATAATACTGTGCAAAGAAAATTTAAAATACAGCTCGTACGTTTATAGAATACTAATTATAATAAAAATGTATACAAACAACGTAGATAAAAAAAATCCTTAATCCTCAAATGCTTCAATTTTGTATATTATACAGACATAAATAGATTCTCTCGTAAGTTTGGAATTGATTTGTCATAAAAATGTTTCTCAGCATATTTCAATTATTTATATATGTGTTAAAAAAAACATCAAATTTTCTAAAATCTGTATTTTAAATCTACTCTTCAAGATACTTAAATGATCTTGATGGAAAGGCTGCTGTTAAAATTTTAAAGAAATCGATTTGATCCGATCGAATAAGCCTACGTGAGTTGTTGTCTTTTTGACGTCACTCAAGAGCTCAGCTGAAGGTCTCCAAACCTCGCCAACCTATTCTTTTTGTACTTACTGATGAACTTCACTTTCTTCGGTTGCTTGGTCCGCGGTTTGCCCTTGCCATTAGGCTTCTTAAACGGCGCGTTATTCCTCCTCTGTCCCGCTTTGAAAATTCAGACTTGGTCAAACCCGCGTTTTTGAAGGAAAAGGAAGGGAAGAAAGTCAAGATACTGATGATATAACCCATTGAGCTACCACCTTTTTTTATTATTATTTTGTACTACTCATATGGAAAAGCCACTTTTGTATAAAAAATGGATTTACAAAAAATTAAAAAAAAAAAAAAAAAAAAAAAAAAATGTGCTTCGTTCTTTCAATTAATGGATGATTACTTCCGAATGAGCAATAAAGAAGTCATAAAAGGAGCAAAATTAACATCAGGTCTACGACTCCGCCTGAAGGATCAATTGGTATCCCAATGGGTTAATTATCGAGAAATCGATGCGACCGTTTCGCCGTAGCCATGTTGGACCGCACCCTGATCATTTCGACAAGCCGAACACGTGCACACCGGCTTTACAAAACTCGTGACGTTCAACATTATCGGAGAACGATCGGTTAAACAAACAGCTATTTTCTCTTTAAGTTATTGTATTCTGTACGCGTCGAAGATAATTTGATGTTCTTCATCTAAAAAAATAAAATTATAGAGAGAATTATATTCATACATCGTTAACTCTCCTTATTATTAATGTTAATTTATGTCGTCGTACATCAGCGGATTTTTACGACACCCTGTACAAAAATGGTGGTCCTGAGTATCGATTCGCGGACGGTCTGAGAAATTGATCGAACTGCAGGTGCCTTAGGATAATGTCACGATATCATTGTGTACTGCGGTAAAGGACACTGCTCTTTGCTTTCAAAAGAAAACGTAACATGAAAAAAACGCAGTTTTTTTTCGAAAAAAAATCCGAGAGAGCTCGATTTTCACAGATTTTATGCATCTATTTTTTGAGCATTACATTTGGACGACAGATAATAATCGCACGTACAGTCAAAATTAAATAATAAAATAAAACATTTTGTAAGATAATTATGCAATTAACAAACTTTGATAAAAAATGACAAAATGCATAAGTGAAGAAATAATAAAGTTACAACAAATAACGTATATATAAATGTTGCAGCAATTTAACAAATCTTGTATCAGGATGAGAAAACATCAAGATAGTTTTTACTAACAGAAAACGATCGCATCTGTTTCTCCGTCTTTCAAGGATAAGGCACAGGAAAGTTTGTTAGATTTCTCAACAGTATTCTAGGAAACTGGCGCTTGAAGATCACAATCATTTCCTTCCGGTTTCAAATTTTTCTCTTATTTCTTTACTCAAAAAAAAATTTAAAGAATACTTTGAAACAATATTGAGTATTTCTTATAAGTTCTTTTTTCTTTATTATATAATATATATTATAAATGTATATGTATATAGATTATATATATTAAGATTCTTCATTTAATATTACTTATATAATATAAGAAATAGTGTTTTAATTTATTTAAAAAATTGGAACAAAGAGGATATCGATAAAGCAATGAACTGCAGTTCAAATACCTTGGTTCTATAAATAACCAAGTTACTTAGACAAGTTTAGCTCGATAAGAACTTAATTTTCACGCTTATTTCAAAAAGAGTTATTAATACTCTCTGCTTAAAAGCTTAAAATACTCTCTGAATAAATAAATAATTTTACCCAAAAGTAAATAGTTCTACTTAACTTTATTAAGACTGATAATTTGCTTCCAGAAAAGATTATATAAATTACTTAATAATATATTTATTTCAAAAAAAAGACTTTCTTGGCAAGCCACTAGTGCTAGAAAGGCACAAAATAAGATTCTATAAAATTGTTCGTAAAAATTTAAAGCACTTGTAAGATCTTAAGTAAAATCAATTAAAAAATGATGGATTTTTTTCTAGTGGTGTTCATAAAAATACTCAATTCTTTTATCTCTTGATGAAACAATGTCATAAATGTCTTTGTATTATATTTCATATAAATATTATTTGATTCTTGAAGCATTTCATAAGTTTTCCAATTTGAAAAACGTATATTCTCTTATTTCCTCATAAATAAACTAGACTTGTAAAGAATAATATAACATAACGTTCTTAAAAACGACGCAATAGTCTTTATCTCCAAACTGGATATTAAAATCACTTTTGCACTTATAAAATTTTGTTAGAAGAGCTATGAGATTTTGTTGAGGACCTTTTGACGAATCTCATAACGAAGAACCGGAAGGAAAGATCTTCAGCCGGAGGACACAGGAACTCACTCACCTACAACGCTAAGCGGTGCCTTGCAGCTGTGACAGAAGCACTGGAGCACCGAGTCGCGCACGAGACCGATCAGCATCGTTTTATTTAGGGATTGGTTTCACCGGAGTTTCGCGGATTTCGCGAAGTAAATAACGACGATGCGGCAGATGATAAATCTGGTACAGAGGTCTATGGCGCGACACGAGAGCAAGGGAGAAGGAAAAGAGAAAAGGACAAGATCGGGAGAGAAAAGAGCGAGTGGAGCACGGCTCACCGGAAGTGTCGCTCAGGTCGTAACTGGGGCGGTGGCTGAAGGGCGACTGGCCCGCACACTGCGCCGCGACGCTCGGCGTCGCTCAATATCCGACTATACTCCTCCTCCCTATGATTTTACCCCAATCCCTTCTCTTCTCTTGGTCTCCTTCCACCCTACGTCGCGCAACAACAGCCTACCCCGACGACAAACTACCCTTCCAGCTAGCAACTCCAATCTGCGATCGCCACTAGTGCTAGAACGACCAATAGAAAGGTGTTATGAACTATACGGGGTGTTCTGAGAAAAGATAGGGGGTAGATGGAAATGTGGGTTTGATAGAGGATAGCTAAAAACAGTGGGAGGGAAAAGAAAGTAATTATAGTAGAACGTCAGATGAAAAAATGAACGAAGTTTAGTTGGCACTTTGGATTAGTTTCGGATTACGCAAGTTTTAAGACCTTAATTATTAGATTCATTTTAAAAATATTGCTACTTAATAGTTTTTTATTTATTTAATATTAAAGAAATTAAAAATTAAAAAAATTCTTTCAATTTTACTTTTTTTATTAAGTTAATTTTCTTTTTTTCGATTCAATTTTTTAAAATACATTATATTACATTTATTAGATGCATTCAGTAAAACTTTCTATTTGCATGAAAAGCGAGTTTAGAACTCGGAAAGTTATTTAGAAGTTAAGATTTTTTTAAATATTCAATAAGAGTTTTGTTTTCTGACACTCTGTACAGCAGAGTCGATCGTTTAGCACGTGTTTTTTTGCGTGTATGTGTGGAAATTCTACCTACAGAAACGTAAAATACCATCTGTCCATCCTCCCTGTTAGTATAACATCCTACAGAATCCTCCAACCTTCTCCCAACAGTCTACCTATCAGAGAAGAGGCCAGCTTCAGTTTTCAAAACAACAAAAATAGTCAAAGTTCAGAAAAAAATTTTGACGCAGAATATCGCAACGGATTTGATTTTGATTTTGCATCCCTAAATGTATATATTTCCCTAAAAATATACATTCTAACATCTTTTTGACACAAAATTCTGAAATTTCAAAATATTTAATCTTTCTGATTCGAATTTCAAAAATTTTAATAATTAAACTTTGGTTTTCCGGAAAAAATAGTCTTGAATTATGAGATTGAATTCAAATAATTGTTAAGATCACTTGACATCAGATCTACGCACCTGAAGATTTTTAACGCGAATGTCACAACAAACAACTGAAATGTGGGGCTTTTAACGGTCGTGCATCGTATAAAGTTTATCTGACAGACGATCGAAACACTCTGTGTCAGAATTTGTTATGACGCAGCCGGGAAAAGAAATAGCTGCATTAATTCACAGTAGAAATCAATGTGAGAAATGAAATTTTCATTACGCATGACGCATGACCGTGGTTATAAAGAACCGGATAAATGTATGTATTGAGAAAACGAAGAGAAAAAACTTCTGTCAATTCTTCTGTCTACCAAATATTGTGAAAAAACAAGACAATTTTTAGTTTTTAATTCAGTCTTTCTTTAAGTTTTAACGCATTTTGACTCTTAACAATAAATATCTGATTAGTCTTATCACTCGAGATGGTTCGTCGCGAAAATGAATCATTATTACATGTATCTGCTATTTTTATGATTCATTAAATGTTGACTCACAATTGATACAATTGAGTATCTTAATCTATTGAAAGTATCTTTAATTCATTGGAATAATATCTAATTACATAAAAATATCTAAACCATTTTTATTTACTCAAAAGTTTTGAAGTTTTACTTTCATATCTTGTCTTATTTTTCTTTCTTACACTTCTTCCGACTGTTTTTTGCAGTTCTAAAACAAATATACGATAGAATTAAAATTCTGCCACAATAAAGACAACTTTCACAACCTGAAGGTGTGTTCTGTAGCAATGTTTAATGCTATACAGCTGTAATCGTAAAAGAAACAACGAAATATATGCGCGTTTTCTTTTTGATGATCAAGAATCTCGATTTAGCTTCGGAATGAGCCGGATTCGATCGTTATGGTTTAATTGGATCGAACGACGGCGATAACGAGAAAAAGCGAGCAGAGAGATCATAAGAAAAACAAAGTTTATCATTGAGTTCTCTCTCTTTTAGTCTCTTTTCCTTAGACTCGTGTCAAAAGCAAGTCTTGTAGTTCGTATACAAATTTTGTAAAATAATAGAAGAATACTTCTCAAACGTAAAATAAAAGACACCAAATAACGTGTGTTACATTGCACTTTGAAACAAAAATCTATGATTTAAATTCTCTAAAAATTAACTGTTTTTCTTCACAGAATTCTAAATAAAATTAAACGAGATTTCAAGGAAAATTAAAATAATAGGGAATAGTTAACTCAGATCGATCAATTATTTGGGCTATAAAAAAAAATGTTTTTCACAAAAGGACAATTTCAACGAGTTTTCTTCTGATGAGATTGCAAGTTGAGAACTACTGAAACAACGACGGTGTGCCACATCATGTTGCAGTTTCGAGTCGTTGGGCTGCAGTTGTCAGCCGCGGCATCATGGCCGCCGGTTGCCCGGTGCGGTGGTTCTGCAGCATTCGCCAACGCGAGGACACAACGGGTTCGAGGGCTCTGACCTCTTCCCGTCGTGCGCGCCCGCCTGCCGATCTCCTCGATCTCTGCGTTTGGGTGCTGTATCCAGCACGGCGCCGAGTCGCCCCGACCGCGCGCACCCACTTCTCTAATTGCGGAACCATATATTTCGGTTTAATATTACACGCGAAATCCGCAGTCAAAGTACATCAGGCGAGTGCAAGAGAGAATCAACCTCATTGTATAAAAAGCAGGATCCTTAACCCAATTAAAAACGTTTCGTGTATACATTATATATATCAGCCGTTATAGCTTCTAATTATGAAACGATGAGTGTCATCACACAACTCGTCTTATCGATATTTCGCCGGATATATAAATTATTTATATTGCGCCCATCTAAAGATTGTTTCCCATAAATATTTTTGTTACTTACAGTCACTGGGAACGGAAGACTCCGCTGCAGTAGCCATAGCGCGATGTTTTTCTGCACCAGAAACGTTTTATGTGATTTCAGACAAACTTGCACGTGTGCGTGTGCGATAGGTATCTGAGAAAAACACATAAATATATGATAAGCACAATTCTTGGTATTGTCAACACATCTGGTATTCTCAATTATGACTTACAAATGTTGTAAATATACCACGTGTTATTTTCTCAAATAAGTTTATAGCATGAAACAAGCATATAATTGCGATTTAATTTGCGACACACTTCATTTTACTTACGAATTTTTATTGTATATTGTACTCGTTAAAAATAAAGAGAAGAGTTTAAGCCATTTTACTTTATCTTGACTCTTACCAAGTCATTCAAATAATCACTAAAACAGCGATTTCCAAATTGTATTTCACAAACTTAAAAATTTATTAGTATTTTGCTTGAAACTAATAAACAAACAATAAACAATTGTAATAAAAATGAAAACATTTATTAACTCAGGCTGTTCTTTAACATAGTTTTTTCTTGCGATTCCAAAACTAAATTTGTAAATTTTACATTTTAACGTGAAATTTAAACTTTCCGTATATACGTAAATGTGAAAATAAAAGGGAATAAAGGGATGCATATATATAGTCAAAATGAGTTATATAACGACATCTAGTGACTATTTTTGTTTACTACGCTGAAGTCTGATTGTTAGCTGCAGAATGTTTTTCTAAGATTAAACAAAACATTTGAAGAGTATCTGAAAAACTAACTTTCTCGTTACTTATTAATTTGGAATAATTTAATTATTTCTATACATTTTTAATGTATGAAATTTTGTAATTTTCTCTATAGCATTTGTTTATTGTTAATAATGTGTATAAATTATTCTGATGTAAAATATAAGTGAATTAGTTACAAAATTCACTAGATACCTTGTAACTAATACACTGTACCATATAATTAATACACTGCATCATCACGTAAGACTATAAGCAAAATAGTCCTGCGATCAGAATCGTTCACACGCTTTGTTTACAAGCGTTCAACCGTGATCCGTTCGTCACTCAATCGTTGATATAAAAATCATTCCAGTCTTACTTTACTAGGCTTGTCCAACCTTTCCACAGTTCTCTTTTTCCCTAATACAGAACAATCGATGAGCAACAACAATCATTCGGTACATTGTGCACAATTAAATCGTTGAACATCGTAGCGTCGCGAATGGCGCGAAGGTCGCGCGCGTCTCTTTGTTGCGTCGCACGAACGGTGAGAGGAAGCAAGGATCTCTTACCTGTTTATCTCGCACGAGGAAGACACACTCTTTATCCTTGACACTCGGTTAGGTGGACAGAACAACAACGGTCTGTTGGTAACTTCGAATTCGAACTAAACACTTGATGAATGCACGTTACACAGGATTCAACATATCACGACGAAATCAAGCGAGTTTCTGAACGACCGGTTGCTTTCGACGCCGTTTTTATCGCGCGGTGCCTTTGTGCGATATTCGAGTTGCCGAAGACGACCGAGCAACCGCGATGTCACTCGAGTTGCTGTAAATGAAGACTCTCCATTGGCAGACACCAATGCAGGTCGCTTCAATTGGCCGATTTGAAACGCTAAACGTTACTACTAGATCATAATAAATTTACTCTAGTCGACCTTTCTTTATACACATAATTGCCTTCAACCGTTCGGGCATATTTTGTACATTCGTCATTCGTACATTTTTATTCATACATTTGTATATACATTCTATTTTTCTTTAATTTCTAAACGTTCTAAATATCTATTTTAATTGTGCAAAGCACCACTGAACAGTAAACAGATTCATTGTAGTTAATGAAGCAGCGTATTGTTAATTAAAACCGTAATAAAAAATAAATATAGCTTTTCATTATCTAATTCCTTTCTCTCGTGCCTTCTTGAAATATTTCGCAAGGATGCATAAGTATTTTATGCGCATTACATTTTTCTGCTC
This sequence comes from Pseudomyrmex flavicornis, assembly GCA_014825475.1. Classification (NCBI taxonomy): domain Eukaryota; kingdom Metazoa; phylum Arthropoda; class Insecta; order Hymenoptera; family Formicidae; genus Pseudomyrmex; species Pseudomyrmex flavicornis. Next base: position 77,261 of record QVNW01000035.1, read on the forward strand.
AACTTTATTTGCTACAATTTGCGCACACTTTTGATTGCACACTTGATTGATTAAAATGCAACCAGGAAACATTTGTTTAGTGTAGTAATTATTATCGCATTATAATTTCTTATAATTCTTGGTATATCAATACTATTTTTTCACGAACATCCGCAACGAAAAAGCAATGCTTTTTTACGCGATAACAAAAGAAAATAAAATTTATTTTAATATCTGTATTTATATGTAATTTGATGGGTAATATCAGGTGACGAACCGTTAGACCTGGCTTTAAAAAACAAAAAAAAAACAAAAAAGAATTCATTCCGGATGAATCATGTGACTGCATCCTTCAGACGAGTGTGTGGGACGTCGCGACCGTTGCGCGGTTTGTGCTCCGATGTGTGCTGTACCGCAAAAAAAATGAATCCCAAATATGGTCGAACGTTCGTAACTGGTTTTCGTCAACAATGTCGTCTTTTCTCTCGAGCAACAGACGCTTGCGGCGAATATGACAACTTTCTTCCTGTATAGTTTGACATTTTAGAGTTTTACACTTGGACAATTTATTCATATTATATATGATTTGTTCCGTTACTTTTATCATGAAAAAATAATCATATCATATACAGTATATAATTACTGTATATTAAAAAATTTGAATACAAGCGTGTCAACATCAATAAAACGCCTACAATTGATGGAAATATGTATAAAATGTTTGTGCTCTTTTCCGTGTTTTAAATACATTTGATATCCTCGTTCCATTTATTAATAACATCTGATTTTACTTACATTTGATACATGGCTATTGCACAGGAGTCAAAGAAGCCAATCTTTTTGTTGCTCTTTTGAGATCAAAATGCCGATTAGAGCCATTGAAACATAATGCGCTCTTTTTCGCAATTATTAAGTCAGTAGATTCTAGCAGTTGGTCCAATCTGATCACAATAACGCCAACTACGATTGGTACTGGCCGGCTCGAGTTTGCAGTCATGTCGGTAATACCAATAACACGTAAAAATAATAAAACCATTATGATACCCACCCAGCAAACACGTATAGCATACTTACCGACAAACTGTGGACATGTGGCTGCGTAGTTGCCAATGTGTACCATCATGGACATAGCGCTGGCGAACAGGACGGAAAAGCGATATGGGAAGACTCTCTGTATAGATGGTAAGAAAAGAATGTGTGTGTGTGTGTGTGTGTGCAGAAGTGCTATAGTGTATAAATATGATTTTCATAAATATACATACTACATATGCCGGCTGTATATCTTGTTGGATTTGTTCTCTGGCGTGTAAAAGGAAACAATAAAATAGCACGAATCATCAGTCATATACAGTGGGTGCACTCGAGCATGCGCGATTATCGGTGAATCTTGGTGCGTGTCGTGGCGCGTCTTCTCGACAGCACGTTGTGTGTTGCGAGACGAGTGCGCTGATCGTTTATATCTGATGGTGGTCGCGCGAAATTGAAGCGGGCATTAGTAAATTTAATTTAAATTACAAAGATGACGATAGCGAAGCAGAAGACTGACAACGCGGTGACCACCGATGGCAACCTGGTCAACACTGTGGCCGCCGTCGATCACGAAACTAACAGGCTGTTCGCTGGCACGGACAGTTTTTCAAGCATTAACGAGAGACCGGTCGACGACATCTCTCTCGAATTCTTTTACAAACCTCATACGATCACTCTCTTGCTAATTTCCATCGGCGCGGTTATATATTCGGCTTTTACCAGGTTTGTTTCAGTTCCCGATTTTCCCCAAGCACTTGCCATACATGAGAATTCATAACCTTTGCTTTAGATGATTGTGTTCTTAAAAAATTAATTGTTTTTTAATTTGTTCAGATGTACGCAATCGTTGCGAGAAAATATGTCAACGCAAAACAATTTTTTTTTTCAAATGTCATACTTTGCACTTGTTACATAATTTGTTGCTATACAGAGTTTAGCTTAGTGCTTTTATCTCTCAGTTCTATGTAGTGTTTTTCAGATATTGCATCACATAAGTTGTTGAATTTAATTTTTGATATATAGTTAGAGAGGGAAATATATGGTTCATTACATATATGTTGTTTTTATTATAGATTACTGTGTCAAAATCACTGTTTCACGATTTAAATACTGAATATTTAATCAACCAGAATTGTTTTATTATTATTTATGATTCATTTATTTCGAAATTTGAATGTTATTTGCTATTGCAAGTCACTATTTTAGTATGTTAAATTAATGTTAATTTAATGTTAAATTTTGCAATTAGAGAGATTTGTATTTTTTCCATTCTTTTTCCAATATGAGTATTGTATATTTTGCCAATTTATATATATTATCTCGCTTTCAGAAACACCACCAATATTGAAGACAACTTGTGGGCAGGCATGCTCTGTGTTATTTTTTTCTTCCTCATTATATCCGTCTTGACATTTCCCAATGGCCCATTCACCAGGCCGCATCCAGTAGTATGGCGAATAGTATTTGGCTGCAGTGTGCTTTATTTGATGGGTCTGCTGTTCTTCTTGTTCCAAAACTATGAAACTGTCAAGAAAATCCTGGTCTGGGTGGATCCGGGATTAGCGTCTTTTCACATCGACATGGACAAGGAGTACGGCGTTAATTGTTCCGATGTCACGATAGAAAAGATCTGGAACCACTTGGATGTGTTCGCGCTCGCTCATTTTCTGGGCTGGGCCTTCAAAGCCATTCTGATTCGCCACTTTGGCATTCTCTGGGCTATTAGTGTTATGTGGGAAGTGACGGAGATTGCCTTTGCTCACTTATTACCAAACTTTGTCGAGTGCTGGTGGGATGCGCTGATTCTGGATGTCTTAGTGTGTAACGGATTGGGGATCTGGGTTGGCTTGAAAATCTGCTCCATATTGGAAATGAGAGAATACAAGTAAACTGTCCTTTTTGCAAATAAGAAGTTTCATGTAAGAAGTATGTTTTTATTTAATTCATCATATTTTCTTTAAACACAGGTGGGTCAGTATTCGTGATATTGAGAGCACAACTGGAAAGTTAAAGAGAGCAGTATTGCAATTCACTCCTGGCAGTTGGACATCCGTTAGATGGTTAGATCCAACTTGTACACACATGCGACTGGTTGCTCTATGCCAGTTAGTGATATTCTGGCAAGTTTCCGAACTGAATACCTTTTTTTTAAAGCATGTTTACGAGTTTCCACCATCTCATCCTTTTGTTGTGGCGAGACTAGTGCTGATTGGCGTTATAGTGGCGCCGTCAGTTAGGTGAGTAAGAAAATGTAATTTTTAAATATAAAAAATATATTTGAGATTGTACATTTGAAATGAAAATGATTACGAACGTATATTTTTATTTTATAATTACAGGCAATATTACATGTATGTGACTGACCCTACATGTGGTCGAGTAGGAACGCAATGCTGGGTTTATGGAGCAATCATGGTAACCGAAGCTTTGCTTTGCATACGCCACGGTGCGACGTTATTCGAGCGTACTCAAGCGCTCAACATTCTTCTTTGGCTCCTCTGCCAGTCTCTAGTCTCTGTTCTCTGTGTCTACGGCTGTGTTTTGTGGCATCAGTATTTTGAGGTAGGAACAAACTAGCAGATTTCCGTTTTCAAGATTTTAGCTTAACGATAGAGAAAACAATGATGTAGTATTTTAAAAGTAATGAAAAAAAATTAAAGAGAATTACATTACTTGATAATTTGCAGCATAAATGATAACATAAAATTTTTCTTATTTTTGATATAAGTTTGCTTGAAGCAGTATGTGTTATATCTAAATCCATATCATAGCATCGATTTTATTGATCAGCTATTGTGTTGATCTTTGTAACTAACTCTTATCGTTCTTTTCAAAATGCATGATGATGCTTGCTGCAGACGGGAACGAAAACGTCTATAAGACGGTCTGTTTCGCATCTGAGCAAATTTGACGTGGATTCCAGCGGTACGTGTGAATTGCTCTTTTATAGGAAGCTATGCGATCTGAGTTTGCGACATTTTTAACTAATCGCTCGCTATCGATTGCTCTGAAGAATTCGTCCATGACTTTTCCATTAACTTTATTTGTGATTTAGTCTCGATTGTTTATATACTTCGTTTCTATTAACAACTTAAATAACTCGAATAATGGAGAAGTCATTTAATCAAATAAATTATAAAACTATTCTATAATAGATTTTGTATTACAAATTCTAAGATTTCAGATATATTCTTGAATATTTCTCTTATATTTTTTCATTTTTGTTTTTGCAGACTTAGGAATTTTTTAGATAATGGACTATTTCTTATAGATTTTTGGAAAATTTTTAATACTTAAATTGATCTAACCCTGTTTTGTACTGCGACGGTCTATTGCAGAGCGCGCGTAACGGACGGCAGACGTTCAGCCGTGACCGATGCTACAGGCAATGTCGCAATTCACTCTGCGATCGTTGAGATTCTCTACGTAGAATCGATTTTTATATGAGTGTGCATGTTTCAGGGGATGTGGTTAACCGTGCGAAATCAGTGGAAGAGTTGGACAAAAAGAAGCTGTGAGAGAAAAACTCAAGAATGCCGCGCAAGACGGTAAACTGTGAAAACTAACGACACAAAAAAAAAAAAAAAACTTTCTAGTCGAAGTCACGTGTGGATGGCGATGTGTCGGTGAGAATTAATTATTTAACGGACGACATGGTGTGTTCTCGGAGCTGTTGTTACTTTGTTCCTCAGAATAAAAGGAGAATGTTGTTGCTGCCAGTTTTCCACGTAGATAGCCGACGTTCCGATTAGATCGGTCGAGTTTGATGTGAACCTCGCCTAAAAAAACTGCTTGTCGGATTTGTATTCAATGACAATTGTATGTATACATTGTTCATTGTTTTTCTCTCTAAATGTTAGTCGTAACATGGATATCTTACTGTGCTTGCGATACGTCCATCAAAAAGCATCAGGCATTTTTAAACTTAAGACGTTACATATATTTATTGCACACATAATAAAAATTGCCGATATAAATGTCTATAAATCGAGGAATACAGAAATGTTTTCCACGGAAAAACGATCTTCACACCGAGGTCGGGAATTCAATCACTTTGGATTCTATGTACGGAAATACGCTGCAAATGTCGACGGGTTTTATTTGCGAGCCCGTCCGGCAATTCCATGCGTCGGCGACAAGCTCGTTATTCGACACGGTGACGAAAACGCGAATCCGACTCGGGAGATTCTCGCTCTCGTAGAGAGAAACGAACGATGACGTGAGCGGCGTCTTCGTGCAATACGTCTGCAAAAATCCGTGGAAAACTCGATAAAAGTCGATCGTTCGAAAGTAAAAAAACCCTTCTATTTGAAACTGCTGCTAATGTAACGTAAACCGAACTGTGAGAACAGTACCTGAGCGTAGGCGAGATAGAATAATTGGTCAGTGCGGAGATCCATCCATGGGAGTCTCATTTCCGCGTCCGATCTGTTAAGAGCCAAAGTGTCGTAGGCTAGTCTGAGTCCCACAATGTCAGACAACCGTTCGTTCAACGTCAACTGCGGGATCTAGAATTTAAAAGTATTAACGTTCCATATTTTTTGCGACCGACTGAATAAAATTCAGCAAGTCGCAAAAAAAAAAATTACCTCGCCTGTTATTTTACATCTTAACATATTTTGTTTAAATATCTCGTTAATTTTCAAACATTTATATGTATAATGTATCAAACAGTATATGTGTAATGTTCAAAAACCTCAAAGATTACAAGGTACATTGCAAGGATAAATTTGCTTCTAACTTCATTGTCATTTTACCGTAAAAGATATAGTTTGGTCGGTGAAAGGTAGAATCATGTTCATAGATGTTTGGTACATATTTTTCTTTTGGCAGTCAACATACTCAACGAAGTGTATATCGGTGCTTTCGTGCTCGTGCATCAGAGAATATTCGATGTTTCTCGTTTGATTCCAGTAGTGTATACCTTCAGTAAAAGACACGTTTGAATAAGAATCTCTGTATATGGAAAATGTAAGAAAGACAATATTGCGTAATTTCTTACAAAACTGATTACAAGTTATGTAATTTATATAAAAAGTTGTGAAACGAATTTCAAAAACTTGCGTTACCGTTCGCATCAAAATGATGAGCGATTTGATTAGCTATCGAAATTCCAAGATTCGCCATCAAAAGATAGTGAAGAGACTTTAGCAAAGACTCGTCGTTCGTCAAAGACCAATCAATGATGCCATAAGGAATTACGATGAGATTCAGACTGTAAATCGATCGGGTCTTTGATTGGAACGGCGTTGCGAAGTATGTCCAACTGTAATGTAACGTCATTTGTGCTAAGACCCACTTCAAATTAGACAAAATTATTTCCTGTATTTTTTTTCTTTTTTTTTTTTACATCTGTATTTTACTCACATTTGCTTTGAGTCAACTTGTCTTCCTAATTCGGCATACATCAGAGTTCTGTATCGTTTTAGCAGAATCATCGAATTGTTAAAATAATTGTCATACAAGGTTATCTGAAATTCGATTATTATAATGTAGTAATTAAGGAAATTAAGTAAGATACAGTAATAAATCTACAATGTTTAATGTTATCGGCTTGTTTTAAATGAGCATTTAAAAACTATCCACCTGATGCACATTGTATTCGCTGTATAATGAATCTCTGTTTTTAAAGTAGGACACGTCAGGCAGTGCGAGTTCGAGATCGTCGATTTTTCTTAGCAATCTCTCTCGTCCTTTTTCCACTGCCCACTTTGCTTCGATTGTTTTCAATTTCAATGTTTTCTTTAACTGTTCGAACATGGTTTTCGTCTATCAAACAAAACAATTTAAATCGTTAAAGAATGAAAGAAGTGTTTCGGGAATTAAAAAAAACTCTTCTCTATTTAAATTACTTGTAGTTTGTTTTTTATATTTCACTTACTATGCTATTCATCCGTGTTATTTCGTTATCTGTAAAGGACGATATGTATAAACTGGACGCTTCTAAACGCAAGAGGTAAGTGGCTACATCCAGACAATGAACCTTGACGTTATTGCGTCTTGGCAAGACCATCTGTGAGCAAGAAGATATTCATTTTAAAAATAAAAAAAAAAAGAGTATACTTATCAATCACCTCACGTATGTGATCGCATAAAGTATTATATACATATACCATAGGTATCTATTAATTACCTCATTGTATAGTTTGTGTGCGTACAAACCCATTAATGCGTTGTTGAGGCCCATGGAATCCTCTTTAGCAAATTCTTCCATTTCTCGTAAACCTTTTGTCAGTGCATCGTGAAAATACACTTGAATACTTTTACTTGACACATCTATCGTCGTTAACGAGCTAATTAATTGTGTCCAATTTAGCTGCGAAAGAAAAATTAAAATACAAAATTAACGACTGCCAAAAAAAATGATATCACAAATAGAATCAGATTTTGGTTTTCTTGCGGAAACAAGTGAATTCTAATTGTTTGCAAAAACATTTCAGGGATCTTTTGTTTACTCACAAACGTGCTACTACTCTGCAACTCCTCCAAACTCATTTTTTTGTAATTGCTCGTTGAATACGCTTCCTGAATTTTACTTTTTGATGGAAAATGCTGCAGAATTAACACGCGATATTTTATGTATATATATTTTTTTTTCAATGATAGAAATCATTATTTAAAAAGTTTTGCTACAGATTGAATTTACCGAGAAGTATCCTTTCATTATGACAGAATCGATCACATGAACGGTTTTATTTACGTATTCGGATTGTAAGCTCCAGTCTAAGTCATCATTTACATCTTTAAACACATTAAGTGACATTAGCGCTTCTTTAATGGATGTCACGAGGTTTCCCGTATCCTTCTATAAAAAAAAAAAAAAAAAAAACCAAGCTATGTTATGTACATACATGTGCACAGAGAAACACACACACCTTGCACTTTTCATAATTCTCATATAAAACTTGTAGATTCACATATTGCTCTTCTCTATCGAACTTGTTCTCAGAACACTTGAAATAGTCTATGTGTCCCCATGGGTTGAAAGGATTCTCGTACTGCTCGTACATCATAGGACCTATTTTTAATGTTAAACTATTCGGACGATACTCGTCCACCTCGGGCACAACGTCAAACAGAAAAGCGCTGTGTAAGATAATTTATATTTAAAATGCTTTTCTTACGAGCTTATTCAATTGTTAAAAATGTTTTATCGTTAATTAAAGTATATTAGCGAAAGTGTGATTACCTGTGATGTAACATCAATTTAGCAAATAAATTCGTGAATTCCGTGTAATCGTTAGGCCACGTAGAGTTTATATAAAATTTTCCTATCTCTCTCAACATGTCATTTGCTGCAACGAAATTGATTGATGCGTGATATATAATTTTATGGTCACTTAAATATATTTACAATTTTATTAATTGTTCAAATAAATATTCAACTAAATAAATCTTTGATTTACCGATTCTTATCCTTTCGTTAAAGCTCACGTCGTTTTCGTATCGCACACAGCTATCGTAGTACGTTGTAAAACTCGAGTAAACATTTTCGCGGTTTTCCTTCAACATTTGCACTGAAATAATTTGAAACGACAAGACCACGTTCAATAATTGATATTAGTAATCAACTTTGTATAAAAATTCAAAATAATTACTGGCAATTCGCTGATAATTTTTAGATCTTTCAATCGGATCTTTGTCCGTCAGTTGCGGATCCGCCTCGAAACCTCCGCAAGCATATTCGTAAAAATCATCGCAAGGATCGGCTGAATGATTCATGTAGGACAACATTTTACTAGTGATTTGCTTGCAATGTCCCGTTTCGCAAACATTTAAATCCTCCTCGGAAAGTGCGATTGTAATCGGGGAATCCATCGGTGAGATTGTGGTGGTGGTGGTGCGATTGTAAAAATCGGAAGTGGTACGTGTGTCTGAAAACTCGGTCGTGGAAGATGCGGTATGTCTTTCCGTTGTATCGGAAGTCTCGTTAAAAATATGTGTTTCGGTCATAATTCTGTCATAACTCCGTGTGCTTGTCTCGTTTATCGTAGTTGTAAATTCTTCGCTGAGATTTTTGTAAGTAGTTGTAGTACTGTTATCTGCTACAGAAATTAATTCGATCGGCGTCGTTGAGGAGATGATATTATCTGTTGTATTATTAACAAATTCATTATAAGATGTTGTTGAAGAGATACTGTCATTCATCATAGTATCCGATTTCTCTCGAATGCTTGTACTTTTTTCAGTGTTGATCGAATGAGTAGACATTGTGGATGATGCAGTAGTATCGCCATCAGTCATCACGATAAATCTATCAAATTCGTCAGTAGACTTCTCGGTAGTAGTGTTTTCGTCCGATTGTGGCGATGTCTGCAAATTGTCTGTAACGTTTTTAATGAACGTCGTAACTTGCCCGATAGTATCGATGACTGTAACATTGTTTGTTGATGTAGATGCGCTGATACTTGGTATATGCGACAACATTGAAGTTGTATCGCTGTCAGTAACATTGTCAGTGATATTGTATCGTGATGTAGTAGCCACATCAGTCTGTTCTCTTGTAGTTTCCGTGCGACGGCTTTCTTCTTCTGTCGACGTGGTGTATTCTTCAACATTTTCCCGAGAAACAGTCGTAGATGCCACAGTCGTCGTGTTTTCAAAATAACGATCGAATTGACGGTTTCCTTTAACGTTTGTCTTCGAATTATTCTCTGTAACTACATCAAAATTTTCGATCGTTGTATCTTCCGTACTTGCAACGGATGTAGTCATTATTCTTGGACTTCGTTGAGTTGACAACAAAGTTGTCGAGATTGTTGCTATCTTTTTCGCCTGTTCTCCTTGATAGTGCTAATTTAAAGCATTGACAAAAATATTGAAGAGTAAGTAAATAATAATGCAAAAAAGAAAGAAAATACACATTGTGACAAAAAAATCGAGAAATAATAATAGATTCTCATTTTTATACAAATTCTTTTGTGTATGTGCATTTATATTTTATTAAAGATCAATAGTATTACCTGAACATAATCCTTGTAATTTTCAGTTTTTGTCCAAGGTTTACAAGCAATAATGAGAACGAGGCACAGAAAGAAGAAAATAAGCAACGCGGTGAGGCAGCTCCTGTATGATTGATCTCGTTGAGCGGCCTTACCTTGCTCTCTATTGGCAACATGATACGTTTTTGAGGGCATTGTCTCTTTTACAATTAAGCAACTACTTATGTACACGAATTTATTAGGAAGGTGAGACTCTACGCTGTGGACCAACGTATGTAACGATATGTAACGAGCAACTGTTGCACGCTCTTGTGATATAATCTTTTGAAAATGCTGATTGCGGTTTCGACGACCGCTTCCTTCCGAGCGTTATCGCGCAGAAATATAACGAAAGTTTCTATATAAAGAATTGCTGCATTCAGAAGCACAATCGCTCACTAAGCGACTAAGTAGCAATTTATTGTAATTAGTTTGATTTAAAGTAAGACCAATCACATTCGATGACTACTTAGCCGCTTAATGAGCGATTGTTTCTAGATAAATGTGAACTAAATTCCACCTTTTTATAATGCAGAATATACGATTCAAGTATTATATACATGACTTAAAATAAAACTAGTACTTACACAAATTAATTCGAAGCTATAAAGACCTAATTGAAAGAGCGCAGATAAAATTGTGATATTCACATTTTTTTGGAAAGTCTTCACAGAGAAAAGGCTGCAGTAAATTTTGATTATTTTCATAACTAGGTATATTTTCAGAACTAGGTATATTTTCTCTTAAGTTAAATTTTTTTTAATATTCTTTTTCTTATCTTGACTCGTTAGATTACAGACTTATTTCACATCAAATAAATTATTAAAAACATGTCACTCTCTTCCAAATATTTGTTATATATCTGGAATATGTACTTTTCTTATTATATCTAAATATATTTAAAAAAAAATTTAACAAACGTAAACGCGTTCAAAAACATAAAATTTGAAAAAAAGTTATTTAACTACAATTGTTACTTGTATAAAAAAAGATCGGATCCGGAGAACTAGTCACTTCCAAATGTATTTGAGATATTTCTTCATTTGTAGTTGATTTTGCACAGATAAATTTTTTTTTTAATAAAAATTTTTTTGTACAAGATGCACTTATCCACAAGCGTATTTTAATATAAATTTGGAAGTGATATCTCAATTTTTCAAATATTTATCGAAAGTCAATATCGAGATAATACATACGGAACATTTTCGATGTGCGCGCATATATATATATATATATATATGTATATATATTGTATGTATATGTATAATTATAAGTTACTTATATCGATAGAGCATTTATAATACAATTATCACAGATATGTAAACTACAAAATATCGTACGCAAAAATAAAATGCAACTTGCGCCTTTCGCTAGTGATTTCATTGCACATGCTGCGACGACTGGTCTATGTTCTAATCAAGAGATGTACAGTTCAAATACGAATAAAAATATACATACGTATGTAGACGACGCATGCATATGTATGTGTATATTGCAAAAAACTTTATTCGCTCGTGTGGGACGAATAAAATTCGATTTCCCGTTTATAATCATACTCGAAGTCCATTTCGAGTGGCGAATCGGATCGTTCGTTTAATTCGCCGTCGATCGTCGATCCGACTGTTTTTATGATAGGTAAAACGTTTCTCGCTTTCTTGAAAGTTTCCTCATCAAAGTCGTCGGACCTAGATGTTTCGCAGGTAATCTGCAAATTGAGAAAGATCAAAGAAACTTTAATAAGGTGATAGAGGTTGTCCTCGAGTTCTTAATAGTAAATCTAAAAACAAAAACAAAGAAATGTAGACTTGTGAATTACTTTTTTTTCATCGTTCTTAAATTCTTCTAATCTCTCTTTATCAGCAAGCGGAGCCGCAGTCTTTGATAACGTTTGTCTCTTTGGAGTAGGCTTTCTCGGTTTGAACGATCCGGATGCTCTTTTCGGTAGTTGCGAACTCGTGTGTTTCTTGGTCTCCTGTCCCGATTGTTCGCAATTGTGAGTAATGAGTTGTTCTTTAGTCTTAAAAGTCTGTGTATAACAATAACATTCAATTATAAAAAAACAAGCGGAAGGTAAGAACGTTCAACAATAAGTGCTTAAGAAATTCGGTGTGTTTCGAATAAACAAAACTCGGAGACTTACATGGGAACAGATATCACATTTAAGAGTATGCTTGTTGATCTCGTGATGTTTAAGCGCTTGTGCCCGGTGAAAGTTGCGATTGCAGTGGCTGCAAGTAAACCGCTTAACGTTGCTGTGAGTCAGCAGATGCCGTTTAAGCTTATCGGTTCGCGAGAACTCGCTCATGCAGCCGAGATGACCGCGAAACGGGCACTTGAGCCTCTTCGTCAAATCGTGAATTAGCATGTGCCGTCCCAGCCGATCTTTCCGCTTGAATCTGGCTGGACAATGCTGTGAATATAGAATATAAATATAAAAATTGCAAGTTGTTTAAATATCATTTTATATTAACACTAGTTATTTTTCCCGTTTTATTTACCGGACATGTAAAAGGCATCTCTTCACTGTGCACCAGTTTGTGATTGGCCAAATATTGTTCAGTCTTAAAGGCTTTGCCGCAATCTTCGCAGGTAAATTTTGCCGATGTGGAGTGAGTCTTAAGGTGACGACGTAAGAACCTTTCGATGAGAAAACTCTTGCCGCACTGTAGACAAGTGTAATCGTGCGTAGTAGTCTCCTGATGATGTTGTAGCGCCTCGAGGTTCGAGAAAGACGATTTGCAAACTGAGCAGCAATAAAACTTTTCTGTGGTCTTTTGCTTCTGGACGGAGTGGACGTATTGATGGCGGCCGAGATCCGACAAAGTGCTGAATACCTCGCCGCACACGTGGCATCGGTATTCTGAGCACTTATGGCTGCGCGTATGCTTAATAAATTCATCCAACTCTGAGAACATCATGCTACAGTTGCTCTGCACGCATTTGTACACCTTCAACTCAAGATGCGAGATGATGAGGTGACCTTTCAAAGCTTTGTACGAATCGAACGTCTCTTTACAGAACTGACAGTGATATGTGCGATCGATATTTCCATCCGGAGGCGCCTACAAATCAGAATTAAGTAAATAAGAAATAAAAAATATAGGTATAAAGAATATAGATGTATTTGTAAATAAGAAATGGAGCGCTTTTTTGTAAGTTTTTAATTTAGACTGAAAAATCAAGAACAATTTAAACAGATTAGTTCAAAATGGTTCTACCTCTGGTGGTAAGGAGTGAATGGCAGTGCCAGGCCACACTTTGTGCGAAGACATATGTTTCTTCACATTTGATTTTTGTGCGAATGCACGACCGCATACTATACACTGATAAGGCTTCTCTCCGGTGTGAGAACGTTCATGTTGTTGCCAATAGAATTTCTTGGCAAACTGTTTGTCACAGTAGTTACATTTATACTGCAAAAATGCAATTAAAACAACATAAGTACATATGTGTATATATATTTGATGTACAAATTTAAGTTTTAATATTACAGTAAGATTTATGTTTTTGTTATTTTCAGCATAACATACCTTTAAATTCTGTGTATGAATAACACCATTTTCTGATTCATCTGGTGGATCATCTTGGATGGATGTCTCGTTGTCCTCGAGAAATGATTCGCTATTCTCTACAGATGGCTCATTACTTTCTATCAACGGAACATTAACATGTTCAGATTGGGATGAAACATCTTCTTGTGAACTGATATCATTATGCAATTGTATCATGGACATCTCATTGGACACCTGCTTTGTTGCCTCTATGGCAGTGTTGCCGAAGGTATCCAGGTTTTCTGTACTTAAAATAATTGGCACACTAAATGTAGAATCTGTAGTGAAATAATTGGTGGCCTCTTGATCCACACTGTAACAGTTAATCAAAACATTCGCACACATAAAAGAACAAATTTTACAAAAGATTATTTATTTATTTTTCAACGTGATATAAAAATAAATTAAGAATTGTATATATAATACAGAACAAATTACATGTACATATACCTAAATAACATATCCGCCTCTTCCAGAATGATGGGTTCTCCAAGTTGAAAGACTTCCTGTGAATTGTACTGTGATTCATTTTGAGCTATATTTTCCATTTGTATCTCTTGATTCTCATTGTTTAAGAACTGAGTCAAATCGACAGTATCTTGAGTTTTCTGATGTATTCTCTTGTGATGTACAAATAATTGAAGTGAAGTAAATTGACTCTTGCATTTACCACACTGGAATAAGTCTTGTTCATCTTGATCAATAGCTATTGTGAAGAAATATTAGCATTTCATAAGTAAAACACTTTTATATATTATATAACAATTGAATAACAACTGTAATATTACATATAAGATATAAAATTTTCCTTCAACTAATATGCTTTTATCATATATTGAACATACCTGACTGCTCAACTTCAGCTATCAATGTCTGTGATTCCAACAAAGATTGTACAGAAGAACCATCCAATGAAACATCTATAAAAACAACAAATAAAAAGAACTAAAACTTCTTAGACTGAAAGCAACCTATTACATATTGTTTTATAAAATACAATAACTTAAAGGTGTGTATTATTATTGAAACCATCAGTGACAACCTATCCAAGATAACCTATTTTCTAAACATTTTCATGAATTGCAAATCTGCAAATGCTCAGAAATCTGAATATAAATGTAAACATACAGAACATATAGACGTTGAAACACTGAAATACTTTAAATATATACGAAAAAAGACATTGCAACAGGAAACAAATCGAGAAATAAATAGAAAAGCACGAAAATGTTCCCAGTACTGGTTAGATATCTCTTGTTTTGACGATAAATTATGTTCTCACCTGTCAAAGCGTCGAGAATAGACTGCGCCATGTCTTGAGATCGCGATCAACAGGACATTTTATCAGAAAAACGACAAGTGTGAAGATACTGACTCTGACATAAAAACATAACGATGTCACGCTTCTACATCTCTGCTGATCTTCGCTGTTCCGTAACAGCGCCAGCGCACCGATTGGTGACCTAACCTCGAAGAGTTTGCACACGCAAGATCTACAAACTTTCAATCAATTTCTACTTCATACTGATGCTCCGGGTTTTTTGAAAACACACGGAGCAACAAAATCCAGAATAGAGCAACAAATTATAGCACTAAAACAGCTGTCCCATTTTCTTTATACGGTTTATTTTTCCGAGTGACTGTGTTAACTCTATAAGTTAAAAGATTAGATAATAAACAAAACTATAGATAATATACAAGATAAAGAACATATATAAATAAGGAACATACAATCATGGTGGAAGTAAGGTGTGCTAGTTTCTCGGACGCATTTCCATGCATTTCCGTCACGTTCTGAAGTACGTTCCAAAATTCCATCTTGGTAACCATAAACTATAGTACACGTGACGTGAAATATAGCATTTTTTAGTAACCAAGGTAGGATTTTGGAACATATCTTTGTGCAGTGACTGCCGTCATCTTGCGATGGCGGATCAAGATGGCAGCAGTCACTGCGCAGAAACGTGACAAAAATGCATCCGAGAAACGAGCACACCTTACTTCTACTATGCATATTATTTATGGCGGAGTTGACACTCCGCGTCTAGGTACAATCTAGCGGATTGTATCTTCTAATATCGGTGATATTGTAACAAAAAACAAAAAAACCAGTCAAAACGTCTTTCCAATTCACGTCTTTTGGGTAAGTGGATATTAGTATGCTGAGTTTTATTGTTGATAATGATATGGCATTAGTAAATAATACGATACTGCAAATACTTCACTAGTAATGTACGAATATGTGCGCGTCTCTTAGGTTAGGTTAGGTTAAAGTTCCGGTTAGCGTCAGAAAATATTGATTTTTACTTTTTTTACTTATGAAGTTGTGAATATTATCTCAAAAATAAACAAAGTTAGTTGAGAGAAATCAAGTATCACGTATGTGTGTGTGTATACTGTACTTTAAAACTTATGTATTTTACATATATTAAATTTGTTGAAATATAACATAATCTCGAAACATTTTTAATTTGCTTGCGTTTGTTTGTTGGACAGAAATATAATTGATATTATTATTGCAGAAACACTATGGTAAGAGGTCGCGGAGGAATGATCAGAGGTGGTCGCGGTGGTATGGGACGTGGTATGGGTTTTCCGAGGAAACAATTTCTACCACGTCATCCATTTGATTATACATTGTGTGAAGCAGCTTTTCCACGTGTTAAGCCAGTTCCAGATGAATCAGATTTTCAGACAGCACTTCTTAAAAAAAATACTGATATGTGTCCTACACCAAAGGAACAAACTTCCATCTTAAATCTGGTGAATAAATTGCAAAGTGTACTTGATAATTTGATTGTTGCTCCTGGGAATTTTGAAGCTTGTGTAAGTACATGTTGTTTTTTACACAAATAAAAGAAATGTCAGCTGATTGTGCCTCACATTTTTTTATGGCATGTTTATTTTGCAGCAATTGGAGGAAGTGAGACAAGTTGGCAGTTTTAAGAAAGGCACAATGGTGAAGGGTCACAATGTTGCCGACATTGTTGTAATTCTTAAAACTCTGCCTACAAAAACAGCAGTGGAGGCTCTTGGGAACAAAGTCAATAATGACTTGAAAACTGTAAATCCAAAAGAGATATTCAGACTTATTCAGACTGAACGGGGATTTGATATTGCCAATAACGAAGCTACCGTACGTGTACTGATTACAACGTTGCATCAGAATTTACGCAAGTTGGAATCTGACCAACATTTAGATGTTAAAATTTGTCAAGGTACTTTTGCTTATTGTGTCTTGTAGTCTTTACAATTTGATATATTGTACTAGAGATAATTGTTTCTTGTTCATAGGTCATCTTGCTGCTATCAGACATTCGCGCTGGTTTGAAGAAAATGCTCATCACTCTAGCATCAAAGTCCTTATACGATTGCTTCGTGACCTTAGAAGTAGATTCGAAGGCCTGGAACCGTTGTCTCCGTGGATGCTGGATCTGTTGGCACACAACGCTATAATGAACAATCCCAGCAGACAAGCGTTACCGATACATCAGGCATATAAAAGAGTGCTGCAGTTGCTAGCTTCCGGATTGTTTCTCCCGGGTTCAGCAGGTATTTATGTTATTTACAAGCGTGACAATAATTTTGTTTGTTTTAACAATATCAGATTTAGTCCCAAAAGCATATTAAAAAAAGTAAGATTATGAAAAAAATATGTAAAATTGTCTTAGGCATTTCCGATCCGTGCGAGGGTGGTAATATTCGTGTACATACCGCAATGACACTTGAACAACAAGATCTCGTGTGTCTTACCGCTCAAACATTACTGCGTGTATTAGCTCATGGTGGCTACAGACCTTTGCTAGAAGGTTCAAATAAACTCGCGGTAGAAATGAGCGTGTGGGCAGGTGGCGTAGTAGCGAGTCCACTGGATAAGGCATACGAACCTCCCACGGAGCAGGAGCAGCAAGAGGATATGGATGAAAGCAACGAGGAAATGATAACCGAAAGTGTTTAGGTTCTTTGATACCGGAAGTATGAATGCATTTTGTCTTTCTTCTGGTCATGTGGGTGTTTTTACGTGAGAAAATAATGTTCACTTTCTCATCAATTTTTTCTTATAATAATGTATTTCATATTTGTACACATTTTGATGATGAGTGAATTTTGTGGCAATCTAAATTCTTATCTTTTAATGATATAGTAACTACAATATCTACTCATGAAGTATTTAAGTTATAAATTTAAGTTTATATCGACAATTCGATCATTGAAGTCAAGTGTGATTGCAAGATATAACAACATATGTGCGTAATTTGACATAAAATATGTATAATCTACAAGACACAGTCATGTGTGTACAGCATCTTAAACATCTTTCCCTTGTATAATTTTCACTCGGAATAATTACTGAAAGATTCTACAAAGAGACGTCTTCGAAAATTTTGGCTTTATCAAAATATTTTTATGGAAAAACGTGTTAAAATTTTTATAGAGATACTTGCGAATATTAATAACCACATTTGAATGGTGTATAACTTGTTTCGGATCATTATTATTTTGTATCGAGCATCTTTTTACCAATTAGGTCCCGATATGATTGCTAATTTGAACTCTCTGAAGTTTCTTTCACCTGGCAGTGATATATAACGTCACTTGAGATTCACGCGAGAAAGTTTTTAGAAAATATCGCGCTTTCAGAACCTAGTGCAAACAAGGATCATTTTCTGGAGTCCTGGCGACCCGCGCGCAATTAACCGTGCGAGAGCTGGTGCCTGGTCGGACCGGCACTTTAAAAAGCTTTCCTTGCGGCATGCACACGCACACTTTGTACTGCTCGTGAGTTCCCGTCGGACTTGGGAGAAACATCGGCGCCACTGGAATATTCTTCAAGTCGATGGTAACGCCGTCCTTGGTATCTAGAACGATACTGCCATTTACGCTCTTGAGAATCATGTCCAAGTGGGCTTCCCACATGATATCCTTGCTGTCGACCCGCACACCTTCCGCGCCGTGCAATAAGATCTGATTGTCGGACTTGACATTTAAGCTCTCGTTAACCGGCGCCGTGATTCTGTGCGTTTCCGCGATTTTCACGTTAATCGTCTCGACGCCGTTCGGCAAACCGAAGTTCGGGAAGTCGGTGGTGAAGTACGTCACGCCGGTACGTGGGTCCTTTATCTCGAACGATTCCATCAGCGATACGACAGTGCCGTTTGGCAGAACGTCCAGCTTGGAGTGTATCTCGTGTACGTGACTCTTCACGTCAACGCGCACTCCGGCCTCGTCGCCAGATATCTCCATCGGCTCGTCGCCGTAGCTCTGACAGACGCCCGACTGGAGAAATATCTTCACGACAAAAAATATGAAAAAATATGGATTCATAAAAAGACGTAAGTACAAAAAAATTTATCTAAAAACATTGTCAGATTGTAAGAAAATATGTGTGTTACACGTGTACCTTGTCCAGATCGGTTCTTCCGTAGAACTTCACAAGATTCTCATCTGGAATTACTTCCATAGCTTCCATTCCCTGACTTATACGCAAAACCGCGATTACAGTAATGTTCAGAAAGAGATTGCACAGACCGATTATCGCCAAAACCAAAGTCAACGTCCAAAGACAGTAACGCTTCTTCATGGGTTTCTCGTACGTCGAAGACATCCCATATGAACCAATTGACCTTGTTAAAATTGTTGCAAAGTGAATTGTCTGTGAAATCTCAGTTTAGCTTGACTTTCAGCGTTCTGCTATTTACCTCGCACGCATGCTGCTGCAACTATTTTGTCGGATAAGACCCTTAATCAACGGCCCGTCACTGTTTGACAGATTGTCGTCAGCCTTCGATATCGATGGCGAGCCAGTATCATTTCCACATACATCTAGTAGAGCCGACATCGAGTCTTCTTTCCTCTATATCTGAAGATTAAGATTTAAAAAAATTGTTGACAGATAACGTGCTCGTTTATTACATTGTTCTTTTTATTTTCTCATTATTTTTGATATTTTGTTGACGAATTCCGGCTTTAGCAATTTATTTTGTTAATATTATGTACTACATTCTTATTAAAAAAAATCCATACTTCGTATCTTTAATATTGCAATAGTTTTTTTTTTACATTAAAATTCTGTTGCGTTTTGATATCAAGAGTATTCTTACTCATTTTTTTTCCCGAAAGGTCAACTATTGTTGCATGTCAATAAATTTTCTGCGTCAAATATTCCGTCACATAAGATGTGTACAGTTGGTTGCTCCGCGAACGACTTTTTCTTACCTCGGTTGAGACAAGAAGCGTCGCGGTAAACGGAGCTGCTTCTTCGAGATAAACGAAAATAGACGGCCGCGTTATTCGGTTCGTCGAGTACGACGAACGGATTCGCCGACGACTAAGAGAAACGGAAGTCTGTGAGAATTCGCTGATCGGCGCTTGCGCGTCCAGGAATCGATGCCAAGTGTCCTCAGGAATTCTCACGGCTTGTACGCAGCCGCTTCTCAAAAACTTTTTTTTTATGAATTTTTTATAGATCTGTTTTATATAAATTATTCTTAGATTTTATAGATTGAATAACGTTTATCATAATTACGCTATCTTTTTTTCCGGATTGGAAGGTTTTCAATAAAAACAAATGCGTCATATAAAAAAAGATTCATTTAATAGGTAAAAAATGAGTATACAAAACGCATATTTGAGGTAACGCTTAAGAAAAAGCGATACACGTTAAGAATTTTCCGGCCACGCGGTTCTCTCAATCCAAGGTACGTAATGATAAACTCGAGTATATATGCCAGGCATGATGCTACCACACAGTCGTCCGATACTGGTTATTCCAACTATGGTGTACATGCATTCGTGATCGTCGTTGTAGATGACGATAGGACCTCCGCTGTCACCCTTTTATAATAAAAAAAAAAAAAAAAAACAAGCAATTAAAGTCGAGTAATGCTTTTTTTGCTTAGTTTTAATAAGTTTAAATTATTCTAATTTATATTACCTGACAAGTGTCTTTTCCAGACTCTCCCGCGCACATTTGCCATTCGTTGACAATACCTTGCGCAAGTTCCGCTTCACTGCCGCCGTCAGAGAAATACCCGTTGCAAGTAGCATGTGAGACCAAATTGAGCGACACTTTCAACAGACTGTCTGAGCCGGCGTCGTCAGCTAAAGAACAAAACACAACGCAATATAACATATTATATAATAATTTTTTTGCGATCGCGTAAAGTTTTTTAAATTCAATTTATTTGTATGTTGATCGCACAAGAATTTTTCTCTAAGCTTTCTCACCCCAGTCGACTAAACCCCATCCAGTGGCAATGGTCTGGTTGTAGTTACGCACGTCGGGCCAATCAACCGGAAGACACGCCGGTCTGACCCACGCGTTGTAAGTGACTTCTCTCTCCAATCGGAATATAGCTATGTCGTGATATTGCGACGGTTGTTTATAATTTTCATGTCTTATACTTTCTCGGATTCTGACGGTCTGTGGCTTCGCGTCGTCGGTCGTTTCCGCGAGATTCAGATCACCGACTCGCACCCACTTTGCAGCTTTCCTTTACAAAAAAAAAGAAAATAATTAGAGTCCGATTTCTTCAATCAAGAACAAGTAAAACACGTTACTCGAAACTTACCAAGTCTTCGTCCATGTGCAGTGAGCGGCTGTCAGGACAACTTTGGCGGAAATTAAGCTACCACCGCACAACCACTGGATGTTCCCGTCGTTGCTCGGGTCATAACCAATAGCCGCCATGTGCGGAAATTCTCTCGGTTCGGCCTTTTTACCGCCTACGATCAGTTGGCGAGACTTCAGGATGTCCGCGCAACGCGACACGTTCACGAGTTCTCGAATTCCCGCCAGAGTATGTGGTATCTCCAAACCGTAGACAGCTTTCGCGGCTTCCGCACATTCTGAGTAGAAAAACACATACTTTAATTAAGAGAGAAGAGAATATCGATATTAAATTGAAATTGTTTTTTTCAAGGAAAGCTAATTGATTTTCTTCTTTTTGCAAATCACTTTATTGAGAGATTTAAAAAAGATATTATGCATCACATACTTGCTCTCGCCAACGCTCCTCTTCTGTTATCTAAAACTTGCACCGTATCGTTTTTAGTGTCCGACTGCGGTGTTGGTTGTACTGGTTTCTTCGTAGGATTCGTAGGATTTGTCGGACAACAAACTATTGGAATGAAATGCCGATAACCGCAGGTTTTGGCGGGCATTTGGCCTTCCTTCAAGGCCTCATAGACTGTAGAGCATTCGGTCAGTATCTTGCACACACCTGAGAAACTATTGGTCGAGCATGTCTCTGAAAGTTGACAAAGATTATATTTGAGAGATTATATTTAAAAGTCAGATATAAAATAAAATAAAGAACTGAATGTAAATAAGAACGAGAGAAAAAAGCTAATAAGAACGACGAATAAAACTATTTATATATTCAAATTGGCTTATATGTTCTCTCAAGATATTTTATTTTTCTTAAAAAAGTAAAATAAAATATTTCCTTTATTACTTAATTTATTTTTCTCTTATTACTTAGTCCTTTTGTTATTTAGTTTTTTTTTTTTTTCAAAGTTTTGAAAACGCTAATGGTTGGCTCTCTTCCAAACCTGTTAACAAGGTCGGTATATCCGCTATAACGTGTTTTGGACATGTATATTTCTTTCTAATCTCGAAGATTTGCATTTACAACTTCGAGATTTATGTCATTAAATCATCAAAGTATTGTCATATCATATTACATATAACTTGCGCACTATCGCGACATTTATCGCAAGAAATAATTGTCAACGCTTGATTCATAAATACGTGCGTGGAAACACAAAGAAAATCCGATTTATTCTTACTTAGAATATTTTATGTAAAGACAAAAAAATTTTTTTAAACACAATTCTGCAACATACTCGGTTCTCTTTCAGACAGATTTTTCGATTCACTGACTAAGAACGTAATTAACCGTTGTACTTCCTTTAAACAAGAGACCTGGAGTATTTTTTCTTTTAAAAAAAAAATCGTACTCACCTCCAACGTCCTGTTCATGCGACAAAGACAGGATCAACGTTAATACCGTTAACGATAATAATGTAGCTCTCGGCAGGCCTAATAACACTCTCATAGCGAGTTCTTGATCACGCGATTTCGTCTGATCTCAGACCTCGTGCGGCGATGCAAGATATACTCCCGTCCACTGCTCATCTGTTCGTACTGTCCTGTCCACTCAATGCATGTTGCATACTGATCTTCCAGCAATCCCCACCAAAACGCTATAATTCACACACATGGTAATGGCGACGACGGAGGTCGTTCTGATCACAGACTTCGCGATAAATCGACGAACGAGATACGATGATGCGTAATTTCTCTGTATTTCATGGCGATCTTCCAGGAAGACCGTGTTTTCGAGAAAGTCAAAACGTTTTATCGCAAATTACGAATTATACTCTAATAATAAACATGTTGTTCTTTCGATTATTTCAATTGTTTACAGAAAATTCATCAAACATGTGCCGTAATCGATAAATTTTTATTGTTTCCTTTATTTTGTCACGTGATATGTCACGGTTCTCGAGAATATATTGAATTACTTACGACGTAACGTATATACGTCCTTTTGTTCTCTTTGTACTTGAACTTTGGCGTGCGTATCGTGTGCCGGTTAAATGCCACAGGTTAACCAGACAATTAAACTGCTTGTGTGTTTCACACAAATAAATTCTAACGAAACCCGCGAAGAGAAATTTCGATTATTTCAATGTTCGATGTCGTTCGATATATGAATCGAAATATGAATTTGAATAGAATTGTAGTTGTGCTTATTTAGATGTGTGTCATCTCATCTACATATTTATGTAGAATTAATTTTTATATTAGTCAACGAGGAAAATTTCGAAATGACGGATTGATTTGAAACGGAACAGGTTGAGATTTTTCTATCTAGGGATAAACCCGAGTTAGTCGTGATGCAAATCGGCGACTTTTATCAATTAAATCTTTCGCCATTTTTTCCGATCTTTCAGAAATTTCTCGTTTGTAATATTTGTTCAGAAATTATCGTGCATAATTGTATTTCCTTTTTCTAACATGTCACTTTAGCAACAAGTTTGATATCGGCAAACAATTATTTTAATTATTCCTTAGGAACATATAAAAATGCTCAATGATTGCAAATATCATAGAGTTGTTAAGATTATTTATTAGTAATGAAGTATTAAATCACTTGTAGATAAGCAACTGTGGAAATTCCGGGCGAGGATTGCGATAATCGGAGTAATTTATAGCGGATTCTGCACGTATGTATGTTTTGACAACTTTGGTGGTAGGTGGTAATGGTATTGGTACGTGTGTCAACTCATATCAAATCTAATACATTGTAAGACGAATCCGATTCGATTTATTGCTGCCACCGATATCGCTATGTCAGACCCGTGAGTTTAATAAGATTTGTTCATATAGCGTCTCGATAAGAGACACGCGCGTATATCCATATACATAAACAAGACGTATATCTAACGCACAATGTTTCTATGAAATAATTAATTATTCGTCATTAAGGTATACGATATTCAACTACTGGAAACGGACGCAAGTATATCTCGGGAAATATACACGCGCGCGCGTACGCAAATACGCTATTGTGTGTAAGCTGCAATATTCCGATTATCGTCGTATTAACGACATTTCTTCTGACAGATCGTTAATGAACGACTTTATTATCGTGCACTTCGTTATTCAATTCCCATTGTCGGCCGTACTTTAAAACCAGAATTTGCCAGAAAGACTTCCGTTTGACGAACGCGCTAGTTCTTAGCGTTCCATCACCCGTAAACATGCACGCATCACTTGTAATCGCGTTACTCATCATCGTTTTCTTCGGAAATTCCACGGCACGAAAATGTGAGGAAAGTGAGTGATGTGATTGTTTTTTTTTTTTGTGATTTTAAACATAAAACATTTTGCCAAATAAAGAATTTTAGTCCAATCTTTTCCGCGCGTGTGTATAGTCAGTTAATTAATTGTTTATTGTTATAAAGTAATAATATAAGAGAGAGTGATTTTAAAATTGTTTTTTTTTATTTTTATATTACGCCAAGTTCGATTGGCGCTACGCGAATCGAACTTGGCGTAATATAAAAATTCCAGTTTAGATTGACGACATAAAAACGTGCGTATTTCGTGAGAGATTAACGCGCAATTAAGTAATCGTGACGCACGAGAGATAAATTAATGTGTGAATTATACGCACTTCGTCTATAGTACGTACATATATAGAATTCCACGCGAGTAATAAGTAATATTTATGTAACCGTCGTGCGAACAAATGCGTACCGATTGACATGTCGATTTTCGCAAAGTTTTTCTTTCCTCCTCTATGTTTTTCCAATAGTCTCCGTGATTTCGTAGAATGCAGGGAATATGCCGATCTAGTCTACGAGACCGAAAACGCGCCGACTTTGCGCCTGAATGCCGGTTCAAATCGAATTTCTCGTTGCACCATCGTCGAGACGCCTCTGATCGTCGGCGGAGTCGCGGCAAAGCCCGCAGAATTCCCGCACATGGTACGAACAGATATAATGAACGAAAGTATATCGCCGCAAAACTGAAAACGATTTAAAAATAATTGCACGTACAAATACAGCAGTCAGCATTTTTTTTATATGCGTAATACGCACTGTTTGAAAAAATCCGTGTGCGATACATCTATCTAGGTCTTATGGTGTAGATCCATTTCGATAGTAGATCGACTGAACTAATTGTTTCGCAGGCAGTGATCGGTTACGGCAAGGACGGCGACATATCCTGGCAATGCGGAGGAAGCGTCATCTCCGAGAGCTTCGTTTTGACGGCGGCGCACTGCATGGAATCTCCGGACAGGTAATTGCTTCGCAACAATCATTATCACAACAATTGTATTTCTGTTAAGTTACGTAACGTGACAATTTCCTTAATCAAGAAATACGGTACTTGTTCGAATTGAAACACCTCCTCTTATTACTACGCGCGACTATCTACTCGCGCGTTTTAGAGGTCCCGCTGCCAAAGTACGGGTCGGCTTGAACGACTTGATAAATCCGGACGACACCATGCAGGAGAGAGACATCGCGGAAAGAATTCAGCACCCAGATTACGTGTTCACAATACGATATCACGATATAGCGTTACTCAGGCTCGATCGACCACTGGAATTTAATTCCCGAGTACGACCCGCGTGCCTCGAAGTAAACTTTCAAGTGTCCGGCAAAATTGCCATTGCTTCTGGATTTGGAAAAACTTCTTACGGTCGGTGTTCTTCTGTCTTTTTTTTTTTAACTTGTTTCGAGACAGATAGCGATGATTGACATAAATGTGCAGATTCTAACAAGGGCAGCAACGAATTGATGAAAGTTCAGTTGAATTACATTTCCGATGACGACTGCAAAGAGGGATACGCCGAGGATATCGGTACTAAACCATTGCCACAGGGTTTGATATCGAGCTTGCTTTGCGCCGGCATAATGGAAGGCGGCAAAGACACCTGTCAGGTAAGCGACTATCTTGAGAATTGTTGCATCTTCGAAGAATGTTCTCTTTATGTAAAAAATTAATTACTTGCAAAAAAATTAATTGTCATTTTCAGGGAGACAGCGGTGGTCCGTTGCAACGGGTTCTCGAGGATCCTTACTGCATGTACAGTATCGTGGGTGTAACGAGCTTCGGCAAGTTTTGCGCTTTCAAATCGATGCCCGCTATATACACCAGAGTCCAGTCTTATCTAGACTGGATCGAGAATATTGTCTGGCCGTGAAGTAAAAGCGTTTTTTTAAATAAATTATAAAAACGACGAAAAAATCGATGAGAGATAATTATATATAGATATATTCTATATAATTATATATAGATATATATAGAGATATTATCAATAAAATAAACAAAAAACGCATTCCCTTTATAATCATTATTATAACTTTTATTGCAAAAAGATAATAATCATATATTGGTATTTACAATGTTATTACCCAAATTTTATATACATACACATATACGACCCGATATACAATAATCACTTGAATTTATTTGACGCACTGGAAATATATCCTAATTCATACAAGAACAAATACGATAATATATATTTACAATTAATTTGTTATCATGCTGTAAAAATAGGACATAACATTCGATCCCTACCATTGAGATAAAATGAGGAACAAATAAAAACGATGTCACAATTGTTAATTATCTAGTGTACATACGTTCACAATTTTTCGCACACTTTTCCACACTCATACGTATATATATTATAAAATTATTAAACATTACAAAAATATATGTATAGGGAAAGTGGGATACCAACATATATATGAAGGGAAAACGATAAATTAACAATAGTTATCAACAATGAGCGATAAAAAATCTTATGGTAAACATCCGAGAATTCTTACAATTGTCCACTGAAATAAGATCCTTTCGTTGTGAGACGCGATTAACTCCTTAATACGTTTATACTTTACATTATGTACGCGCGGTTTAATTTATCAGTCTTAAAGCTCTCGAAAGAAAACAACACGCGTACATACGCGGGCGCGAGGATCTCATGCTGGATAAATAGAGCGCAAAGTGGCTTCCCTCTCGCTATAAGACTAGCCATTACCATGTACATTCCGTAATAATATTTGTTCGCAAAGTGTGCTTTTAATTTCAGTTACTTCGTAAGTATATGATTAAAGGCTGTAAAATCGCATTGAAAATGAGAGTAAAAGATATAAAATGTAATATGCACTCTTTGAGCTAAAATACCTACTGATTCCATGAACATAATATGCAAAAAGAAACCAGTAGTATTTCAAATTCTATATACAAAACTTAACAAAACAAAACAGTCGATGTGCTAAAGAGATATATTACACTTGTGCCACTTCAAGTTAATCCGTTTTAAAGATCTCCTTCTCTCTCTTTCTCTCTTTCTTTCTCGTGACGATCATAATAGTGTGAACTATATATAATGTAGCATGTGTCAAGAGACATGATCGTATCTCGCCCCATGTTTCTTCGTAACCAAGTTGCGCAATGAATAGTATGTATAATACTAGTACATACTAAAATACAGTACTAACATACGCACAAAACCGTCGTAGACTTGATCAAATCAAATGTCGCACTATTAAACTTAACTGATAACTTGTTCCACATGAGTAATTTCATTCACGGAAATATAACGTAAACATCATCGTACGAATATAATACACAAAAGTATACATATATCTCCATCATCAAGGTCGACACACATACAACAACCGTACATTAAACATTCGATCGTACAATATATTTCTCTCGGCAAAAAAACCTAAGGTCTTGTATATAAAAAGAATCTAAAAAGAAACTTAAATGTGGAAAACTAATTTAACGAAGATAGGAAAGACACATCGAAGGTAAAAAAAAAAAACAATCATCCCATTATCAGATAAATAAGGCGAGAAATACGGAGCTCTGTCGTTACTCGCTTCGAAAGAACAGATCGAAAAATCCCTCACCAGCAAAAAAAGCAATGATGTTCGACGATGCGGGAGAGACACAACAATAACGTCTACGAATCATTAGTTACAGCCCTCTCGCGCAGGCGGATGTTTCTCTTCCGGCAGTTCTCTACAATTTAGAGTGGATCTCTCGGCGCGAAAGCAATGTCGCCTCTGGTTGCGCGCGTTGTCGTTCCTGAAAGCAAAACTCAAATTGCTAAGCAGTTGAATGTTGCTTTCGTTTCACGCAAAAGTTAGAGTAACAGAAACAAGTATAACAACACATCGCGTTTCGTACACGCCGGGAAAGCATGCATTCGTTCTACTGAGAAACTCTACGAGAAAGAAAACAGTTTTAAGAGGATTTTCGAATTATCAACACTGTGAAAAAGCACTGTGAAGAGAAAATTAAATTAAAAGAGTGGATTTCAAAGAGTCAACTCCTACGTGGAAACTTACTGGATGCAAGATATAAAAACACTCTCGAACGACTAATTGGCAGTAAGAAGCTTGGTGTCAGAAAGCGATATCGTGCCTGAATGATTCAAGCGTTTCACGGAGAAGTTTCACGGGTCTTATGAACCGATCATTAATTTGTGAATACTCAAGAAAAAAGATTATATAAAAATATAATATCGTCAGATTTACAAATATATCACATTGTTCAGTTCATTTATACATATCTAACATTTTTTTATCGATATAATTTTATTTCCTATGAGTCTTCACAAATTAATTGGTTACGAACCGCCGATCGTCACTCTCTGCGAATATCTATCGCAAAAAGCTTTCTCTCGCGGTTTTCTTTGAAGCTGGAATTATCGAACGCAACATTTTCTACAATACTCGATGGCGCAAGCATTATCCAGACAATGTGACAACCAAAGTGCGAACGCATTGAAGGCTGAAAAGAAGCATTCGACACAAGACGCTCGAAAAAACAAGTAACGAGATGCAATAGCACTACGAAACAAAGTTTAATTTACACACTAAGACATATCGTGGGATACAGTTTTGTGCAATCTCACAAGTACTAACTACTAAGACTATGTACATATATATTTCTCTCTTGTCATTTGTATATTCGTAAAAGTAAATTAACGCATTTCGATTGAGAATCTGTGTTCCGCGGAAAAGATAGTGTTAGGGATAACAAAGAAGAAGAAGAAGAAAAACAAGTGAAAGAAAGAAAGAGAGAGAAAAAAGGTAAATTCTTCTTGCACAGAGAATAAAGAACAGGAGAAGACAAGGAAAGAGAAACGGAAAGAAAAAGCGTACAGGAACTATAATATTGACCGATAAGACGAGATCAGCGAGATCTGACCGACGCGAAGATGAAAGCCCGGTCAAGCCCGTTGGACTTGTTTCGGATCCGAAAGGCAAGCCGAAAATCTCCAGTAATGAGAAAGTAAAGGAGGAAGAAAAGAACGTTTGAGAAGATATAACGTGCGACGATATCCGTGCTGACGAACGCTAACATAGACCTGAAGAACGGACGTTGGACGACCTCGATGATCCGGTCGATGAGACGCTGCGGGTGCTGGGATCTGGAACAGCAAGAACGATAAATTGATAAGAACATTGATAAGAACAAGATTCAATAATAATGACATAATAGTTCTAAAAAAAAAAACTTAATATAAAGTCACTTATAAGACAAAATAAGTAAAACTAAATTTCTCTATGGAAACTAAGAATTAACATGTATGTAAAATTTAAATAAACATAAATAAAATTCTAATAATTGCGTAGAACACACAAATGAAATAAATACATGTAATATAATTAAAACTGCAATATGAAATATCGAGCGGCAAGTAATTAATATTGCATATTACATAAATATTTCAAGATATAGTAAATTTAATCGTACATTGATGTTATTGCAAGAGATGTAAAAATTAAGCAAATACACGCAAAAATAAATATTTTGCCACGCGAAATGTACGTGTCCCCGAGTATGTAGGTAGACGCCTCCGGTACGCGGAACTTGGCGCATTAAAACGGTCCTCGAACGGGCGCAAGCTTGAATGCGGGAACAAGCACCGGCGCGAACGAGAGCGAGCGAGCGAGAGCGGACCAAGCAGCAGCAGCCGCCGAGCAACACCGCTCGGAGTTGTCGAGATTACCTCGGCCGTCCCACGCGTCTAGACGTCTTAAAGTTTTTCTTTCTTTCATTTCGCCCTTTTCTCTCGCGACGTGTGTTCACCAAGGCGTGGTACCGCGTCGTGGCGTGACCGGTGCCCGATATATATGTACGTATGATCCCGTGTCGCCACTTCTCTCTCAACCACGCCTCGCGAACACAACACAATGTGTGTCTTGTACACATGCAGAATATACACTCAGAAGTCGCGAGTGCTTCTCCTTCGCACGTATAGATACCGAACGCCGTTTTCAATGTCGAGAGACGCATAGATAAAGAGGACCGGCTTTGACGAGCCTTTGATGCGCTCCGAGAATTAAAAGCGACTTCTCTCGCAGGTTCCTTTATCGCTCACAACCACGCATATCGCACGATACGATGCGGGAATATACCGGGAATTACAGTTTTAGTTCGCGAACTCTTATCGGAACGGTTCGCGTTATTTACTCGACAGCCCGTGATTTGATTACTTTATTCTAAAGTTGCATCATGAGTGAAAAGACGATAAACCCCCCGAATCTGCATTCAAGGAGTGAAAAGGCCATCGATTTATTTCGGCATCAAATACATCTGCCGAGTCAAACGACGGATAACGGATATTCGCCAGATATTTCTCGAAAATACGACTTTATCAGTTTGCGCGATATATGCGCGTAAAACGGATTACATCTCGATCGTAAAATGTTCGTAAATTGCGCAGCATGCAATATTCGCTATTTTACATGAAGGAAATTACTTAAATCAGGTTTTCTAGCTAATTTTAATCCTAATTTCCAACAATTGTAATCTGATATCGCAATTACAATTCTCTCGTCGCGCGTGCGCGATTTGTCTCATTTTGTCGCATTTCTTTGCTGTCCGTCACAATGTCTAAAATCATCAAAAGCCACCTGTTACGTCCGTTGCCAAACGGCGAAGAAAGCCGACGGCAAATATAGACCGATTTAGCGGCACCATACGAAGTAGGTTAACGCATTCGCACCAGGGTCGGGTTTCGCAAACACATACACACACACACACATGAACGAGTTGGTCGAACAAGTGAAAATCGTATGTGTCTCGCGCGTGAATCTTTCCATCGTTTTGTATCTTTAGGTCTGATATCACGCGGATCAGGGTCGAAGGCAGTTTTTGCAGTCGAAAAAATTTGTTTCGCTCGCGTTTGCACACTTGTAATGACAGCACACAATATGCGATTGGCAGTGTGTCAAGGGCCGCTTTACATTCTTCTGGCCATGAACATATTCCAAAGACCTTGCCGCTAGCTCAACCTTGCGCTAAGTCTCGAACAGCATAATTGCGACCTACAAGCATGGCACAGCACTTTAGATGCGTAAGTGGAAAGCCACAAATAAAGTGTGCGGTTTGCCTTTTTTCTTAAACAAAAAATTCAAGAAAGACGAAAAAACGTTTGCACTATTGTCGCATAAGGAGAGAGAGAGAAAGAAAAAGAGAGAGAGAAAGCAATTAAAAGTTATCGTCGCTCGACGATAGTGCGCGTGGGCTCCCCTTCATTCACTCGTGATTTCAGTGTTATTTATATAACATTTATCGACGGCGGATTTATACGTCGCTCGCTCTTATTGGCCACCTCGACTAAAACACACTTACATAGTTCGGCAATTGTATATTTTAACTTTCTGTGTTAAACTTTCCGAGAATCGCGAGTCTGAAGATTCAATTGTACAGTTGTATTCGCGGATTTGACCATTTTTTTATACGACGTCTCTATATCTGTTGTTATTTTTTAACGAGGAAGGCCTGTTTCAAATCAAATTTCTTTTTTTAATTAAAAAAAAAAAAAAGATTTCTCTATTTATAAGTGTGTGAATTTATATTCTGTTTACACACACATATATTCTGTGCAGATAAATTCATAAAAACGACACACAAAAACGGTACAAAAAAAGAGAGAGAGAAGGAGAGAGGAAAAAAGATACGGGCGAGCAGATCGAGAGAGAAAATAAAATATATCGGTATGTGTCTTGTCATTGCGTGGTAACAACCTTTAGTTAAGGCGATTAGAGTCGCGCGACTCCCCGGTTGTGTGCCTGTTATCGCGTCTCAGCAACGTCGGCGGTCTATGTTATTTATAGAGAGAAAGTCGCAAGCCACGACGACGAGCATATATTCACCGCTCGCAAAGGAAAGACACGTAGCTTCGCGCCTGAAATTCGTGTCGCGATGTTAAAGAAAATGCAAATTTCCGCGCTCGATTTTCAAAGATTATAAAAAAAAAAAAAAGCGCGCGAGTGAGAGCCGCGTGTTCCGAGAAAATATTTCGAGCACCTTCAAGAAGAAGAAAGCTCGTTGCACTTGTCCGTTAATAATAGATCACACGAGGATCGTTGGTACTATTCCGTCTGCGCGCGAGACCAGAGCGTAAATAGATGATAGGGTACGCGCCTACATATCTCTCAGAAGCGAGATCGTTAGAACACAAGGAAATAGCTTTCTGAACTTTCCGAGAGTAGATACCACCGCAGCCATTAGGCCGTTTATCAACCAGCAGACCCGAACGGGGAAGTCTTTTGACTTTCATTTGCTCTTCTTGCTTCGACGTTGTCGCGTGAAAAGAGAGAGACTAGTCCGCAAAAATTCAAGGAGCTCCTACTTACAAGGAGCAGAAGTGTTCTGATAGTTCGAGTTTCTCAGTGAAAGTCGTTGAGGAATCAAATGTGAGAAACGTGATAGGAAATTCGATGCGTTCGAACGTATTTGTATTAAGGACTTTTGCAGAATTAAAAAAAAAAATGTGTGAACATTATGCGACTTTTTCCGTGATTCGATATAAGTGATCACCAAATGCTCGATACAGAATGTTTACTACGATCCTTTTATTGCAATCTATAAATATATCGGTTGAATAAATTGTTATTTCAAAATTTTTATCGACTTTATCGGCGAACCGTTGTTTCCTTCTCTGTAGGCGCGTTTATCGAAAAAATAAGTGTACTTAGAGTTGGCGAAGTATTCTTGTATACGGCGAAGAGAGAGAGAAAGAGAGATAAGTTGAGAATCGGGGGCTTACCGTGCAGATTGTGTTATCCGTGCGCGGAGTGGTCCGCACCACTCTGCGCTGTCTCGTTATCAACGTCCCGTTGGTTTTTCTGCAGAAACGCTGTCTTATTTCCTTGTTCTTTCGAAATCGGGATCGTCGTCGCGCAGCTTCTCCCCTCTCGTGTTCTCACCCTCACTCACTTCACTCCCATCATCACTGGTGATTCTCGCTGCTGCCTCGCTGGATGCACTGGATGGTGGTCCCGCGTAATCTACGTCTCGGCGGATTTTACCAGAGGAAGGAACACACTGGAAGAGTTTGTGTACAGCTTCGTACAGATGATTTGTAATCAGTTCACATCAAGATCGAGGGGGCACGGCCTCCTCCCCGAGAAATTCACCAGTAGGGAGTATCGTTTGTCAGATGGTTCCAGGACGCGAACTCGCTCCAAGTGCGCATGTTTAGTCTGGTGGCTTCAGAAATACGCGGCATGCCGTTTTTCGTTTCGTTGTTGTTCGAAAGTCCGTTGCATTTCGTCTGACTGTTGTCGAGTCGCGCGGCCGGCACTCTTAGCTAAAACCACACGTATGATGTTGCATTTAATCTCCTTCTGAGGTTCTGCTCTTTTCGAAAATTTATTTACTGTATAAAAAAGAAAAAAACTAATTTTATAAATATGGTAGGAAATATGACTTATTTTTTTTTCCATTATTGTTTTTCAGCAATACGACGAATGCGGAAAATTTTAATATTTAAAAATAGGAAGTAATCTCTCAAAAGCGTCTTTTTCTTTTAATATCCATCGACAGTACTTGAGCCACGAACACATTCTTGAAAATTGACAAACGAATCGTCGTTGCTTGAAAATATTCGACAAAAATATTGACTATCCTTCGCAAATACATGTCTATAAATAGAATCGATAAGTTTTTAACGAGGTTTGTTATGCAAACGAACCGTCAATCACGAAAGAAACGTCGCACATTGTGTCAAGGACAATTGACATAACCGATATGTGTATTTGGCAAATAAAAAGTTAATAATTTTTTTAGCTGTAGACTGAATTAAAAACCATTTTAAAGAAAGTGAAAGATAAAAAGCGCTCTCACCTCCTGCTTTTTGCGAATCAGATAGTTTTTGCCGTCGTAATTGTCCCACCATTCCTTGCCATCGGTGCGATATCGCACGCAGAACTCGATGACATTCGACGCTACAGGCAAGGTAAGTCGGAAGCGGAAGGTGTCGTACAGGATTAGAGCACCGGCTGCCCCCGGTTGCTCCACGTACGTGCAGTACACGTCCTCGTGAGTAACCCAAGAGTCATTGCTGACTCTCACCACAACCTCCTTGTCGTACGCGAGGTTTCGCACCTTCACCGTGCCGATCAGGCATTGCTCCGATTCGCGCAGAATCACGTTTTCCAGACAGACGTTGTTCTGATCGAGCTTTTGACGGAAGGCGAGGTAGTCGCTCGCCGGTTGCAGAAAGGTCAGTTGCCAGGGCGGCGTTGTGTCTTGCGCCGTGTCCTGATCGTGATCCTTCGACGAACTGAACAGCAGGCCTCTGGTCAGACCCGCTACGTAAGCGGTGCTCCAGAGCGGCGGCATGTTGCTCGGTTCGGTCATCACGCGAACCTGCGCAATAAGTCAAAAATTGTTGAAAAATAAGAAATTTACACAAATATGCAATCGTGAGAAAATGAAAGTAATATGTTACCTGCGTGAGCGGACGACCACGATCGTCGGCGAACACCACTCGTTTCTTCTGCTTGCTGCCATCGTTATTGTTCCGCAGTGAGTCCAGGGGCAAGGATCCCGAGGAGAGACACGGTCTGATTCTGCGTGACACGGATCTGTTGGTTATCGTGGGCGCTGTTACCACGAGGGGGCTGTACAGAAAGGAGCTGTACACCGGAGGACTGTGCCCCAGGATCAGTTCGGCCGGCATCGCTATCGAACACATTTAGACCTGCAAACACACACAATAGAAACATTTATTTATTACCATTTACCTTGCGTATTTCGGTAACATCGATGGAAATAAATTTTGTTAGAAGTTTAGTTTTGTATTTTTTACTTCTGAACAGGTGCAGTTCTAATAACAGAAACAGTCGCTAAATAAATTGTTCGCGAGAAACCAGATAATACTGGAATTGTGCCACTTGATCTCTTTTAGCACTTCCACTCTCCGGTAAAATTTTATTGGCGCCAGTATTATGTTGATATTAATTTCACCGTGGGCGAAATTATGTCTCGCGATGATGTACAGCGACGATATTAAAATCGTAAGGAACGTCTCGCGTCTGCCAGCGATTTCATCAACCGTACGGATCATTTCTAGATCACGTGGATTGCACAAATAATATTGAATAAGATATATCGATCGAATGCCGATCGTAGATCGATGTAAGACATACATATATATATGTTGTATCGATTTGTTAATCGCATTCCCCTCGCGATAAAAACAATCGATGTACAAATTCATTACTATATATATATATATATATGTAAAGACGATGCAGACGATTGACATTAACATATTTTTCCGAATTATCAATTATCGAGTGATCGCGAGACACAGATAACGACGAGTCTCAAATTATTTATCCGTTCTATTTACAATATCTCGCAAAATAATCCTATTTTACAAATTTCGTCAGATACGATTTGTCAAAGTGCATGTTAACAATTGAGTCGCGAGACGCGATAGCCTTTAATCGCAATTAAAGGTTATCATAAAACCCGGCAATCTAAATAAAAAAGATCCGTTTTATCTTATAAGAAATATAAGCTCGAGATAAAATTATGCAGGAAATACCGAAATATTTTTACTCAAAAAATGTTACTCCTGTACAATTTATTAAATAAATATTTTTTCTTCATTTTTTTACGCATCAATTCTATCAATCGTGTGAATTCTCAATAACGTAACGAAGACTTTATCTTCGCTCGTGCATAAGGTCGCGTTATTGCACAACCTGCGGGCATTTTATAATGCCACAAAAAGAAAAAAACCACAAAAAGAAGAACAGCTAATTATTTTCACTTTTTTATTCCACTTCACCTCTCGTTAGAGCTTATTATAATTTACGGCATGCGAGAGAACGTCAGAGTTCTGCGCAGGTAATTTTGCCGTTTGATACAGTTTTGCGTGTCGGCGCGACAGCACGGCGGCCGTACACGTGTAATCATGTTACTCGCGGAGTAGAATTACGACTCGCGAGTGCGGCAACCGGCGGTCTGGTCCTTGCGCTCTTCTTTCTCGCCGGGAGGACCGGTTTCCGGAGGAGAAAACCGCGAGAGGACACACAGATACGTACCAGACCGAAACTGAACGACAGCGCGCGGACACACTTGAGAATTGACAGACCGTGAATCTCGGCATGAGAGGTTCAGGTTTCACAGTGACAAAGTTACCACTTAAATCGCGCGCTTATCTTTACACGCATGAGGAAAAATCAATCGTAACACGGCAGCTATACGAAATCGACGTCTGGAAATCAGAACGTCGAGCGATGTGATCAGATCCGAAACGAGTGAGATTGTCGCAAACAGCAGGCGTTTAATTGCTATTTATTTGTTCCGTTAAAGTTCACGAGATCGTTCATCTTGCGTATAAGTCAAGATCGAGGTCGGCGCGTGTCATTGTGTGCTTCATCTGTCAACATCCGTCTTATAACTCGGATTTGTTTGGTCTAAGCGAATCGCACAAACAATTTTATCGATAGCTCTCTGTTAAGTATTATTCCTCCGTAATTTTCCGAACTTGCTAGAATTGCCATCAACAATATGTCAAACTGACACACAATTGTGATGAAATCGATTATTTAACTTGAAGATTTCCATGGCACAATATAATAAATAATAATTATATCTATGTGAAATGTATACATGTATAATTTTTAATAATAATTAAATATATTTAATTGTTATAGTAATTTTATATGATACATTTCAAAGAAATGAAACTGTCAATGTGTATGAAAAAAAATTAAATATTTTAAACATAATTATACAACAAAGTTTCGAGTAGTACATTAACGAAACTTTTTAAATTTGTATCTCAAATAACAGTTATGATAATCTGCATTTATCTCGGGCCTGTTCGCGAGTAATAAGTCTTCGACACGCCTCGTTGCACTTGTATTCATTGGCTCGACCACGATCGCAACAAGCGTTTGTACTTTTCTCCTCAGGTGCATCGTCGCGTGCACAGGCGTGATATATTCGGCCGGGATATTTTTATCGTTCCCGAGAGAAGAGTGAGAAAGACCACCACGAATACGAACTTCAACTCACGATCTGCGATTGTTTGCCTCGTTATATCTCTATTCACAGAGGATTTTATTTTCAACGAGATGTCATCGCGCGCTGACTACATCCGTCTGTGACACTTTTGTACTGCGAAAGAAAAAAGAAATTGAAAAGCGAACTGAATAACAATAGACCTTTAATAATTAATTTGCATATGTTTGCGCGTCTACTCAGTTGAAGATGGGGCCAATCAATAAAAAAAAAACCTAAGAATTTGAACTCGGGACCTCTCGCTCACAGTTCCTGCACTCTCAGATTGCGAGACCACTGGACCGGTCTGAAAATAACAGACATCTAAAACTTCAAGTCACACGAGTTTTTTCCCGCTGGAAAAATAACGAAAACCTAATTTATAAAACACTTACATTTTTCAAACTATCTTGACAACCGCACTCTTGAAAAGCTCGTTCCTCATCTCAAATTACAAGATCCCACACTTGGTCTTGTAACGCGAGACCAAGAACGAGACCTTTAAGTACGCACGGTTTCGGAGAAGAGAAAAAAAACATCACTTTAATTGAGAGTTGTCAGAATTTGAAAAGAAGCCTGTCTCGTGTAACTTTCGAACAAGTTTTCCATGTTATCCATTGAATCGCAAAATTATGTAAAATCGCGATTACGCGCCTTTTTCTCTCTTCGACGGATGAACACCATCCGATCTCGTGACTCAATGCGGAAAATTGCGCAGTCGTGCAACTATTTCGGACATTCTCGCGGTCAAATTTAGAAACGAAGCCCAGCGCCTTTTTGTGCGACTTGTGTCGCGGAGAAGCACGTCACGGCCTTGGACCCGGTCCAATCCCGATCGCGCTGTCTAAGGGTAGATATAAACCTCGCGGGACACTGTCAAAGTGAGCGGAAAAGCGACGCGGCTCAGCCTAATTACGAATTGCTCGAAATAGGGAACCTTAACCCCGCGCGGTCATAACATTTGCTTCGCGAACGGGATATGGTAAAGATCAAAATTTTTAATCCTTTAAAAACACACAATTATCCTTTTATCCGTTCTTTTTTTTTCTGGCGCATAAATAATATCTATAGAAAAAATGATTGGCCAACATACATATCGCACAGTGTGTAACTTTTATTCTACTGCTTGTATCTTTATAAACAATCTGTTTACATCGTTGAGAGTTTTATACAATTGTGGAAAACTACAACTGGCAATGTGCGACAAAAAAATTTTTATAAATCTAACATATATATAAATATTATTATGAAATCGGTGAAAAATTTTAATCTAAAGTCTGTTTGTAAATCTCAAGTTCACGGCCGCAGATATCAGCATCGTTTTGCAGTTTGTTCGCAAACGTAATCTTTGCATGTTAACGCCATGTGACACACACACACACACACACACAATCTCTCTCTCTCGTGTCATCATTAATCCGTCAGTTAAATGTAATGTATACAACGAGCACGAGGCAGTTCGCGCAAGCATGTAAAAAAACCACTATATCTACATTGATGACAAAACTGAGAAATTGTCGAGTGATTTTTCTTCTTCGATTTTTAGCAAATCTCGTCATATTTACTGATAACTCAACTAAACAAATCGAGATAAAACGATCTGTTTTCACTTAGAATATATTTTGCTAGTTTTTATCTACGGTAATTTATTATTTTATCTTAAAATAATAGAGACTTATCTTAAAACAACAATATTTTAAGTGGACAGTATACTACTTGTCTGTAAATTGCGCAAATAATAGCCTTCTCCCCATAACGTTTCTCTACAAACATGTCGAGCGGTTTGTAGTTAACGTTTTTATCTCTCCACGGAACACCCTACG
The DNA here is from genome assembly GCA_014825475.1 of Pseudomyrmex flavicornis. Taxonomy (NCBI): domain Eukaryota; kingdom Metazoa; phylum Arthropoda; class Insecta; order Hymenoptera; family Formicidae; genus Pseudomyrmex; species Pseudomyrmex flavicornis. The sequence continues at coordinate 116,487 of QVNW01000035.1, forward strand.
AAAAGATACGGTTCGTTTATTGACTTCGTTAAATGGAATAAAGGGGAGCGACATAGTCGTCTTTTGTACAATTGTTTTTAAACGAGAGAATGGAATCTGTCCCATAAACTTCTCTCTCCTACGTCACTCTGTCCCATAAATCTCAATACGGTTCTCTAAACATGTTCTATTTATAACATAATATCTGGTTCGTTAGCGACTCGGAATAAACGGAAGGTATATGATAGATATCTGATAGCTCATCAAGAACTTCAAGAGAAGAAAAGGGTGTGAGATTTAAGACTCAGGTTTTAAGTTGCGCGATGACGTAATCATCATCAAAATAGTATTGATTTATTTTGTCACATTTTTTTTAATATTGACATTTATCGTGTAAATTTACACGCAAATGTGTGTATACTGATTATCGTGAACAATGTTACAGGAAAAAAATTCTGACAGAGCTGTTATGATTCTCATACTGACGAACATTTTTTCGAAATTGTATAAGAAAATTTCATCAATATGCGGTACACAATGAAGAAATATATGTATATATGTACGTCGATATGTGTAATCGACTTCAATTTTAGCGATATGTGACCTGACTTTTGTTTGTCAGTCCGCAAACGCGCGCGATATTGCTCCCGATATACAATCGAAGTCACCTTGCAGCTCAAAATGTTCTTTATCGTTGAGGAAAAAATATAGGCGAGGGGTTTTTTTCCTCTCTGACTTGATAGTCGGCACGGGGCGGAGGCTTTAAAAAATCGCGTTGAGAAATATACTCGCGAGCGATTAAGATGGTGGGTGGGTCATTAAGTGACGTTGTTGATGACGCTATCAGCCGCATGTTTCGGGACGACACTGACAAGAAGCAAGTAAACCAACGTCACGACTGACCGCGTGTGTTTCGTTCTTGATTTCGCTTTTCATGAATAAGATATTCCGCAAATAGCTCGTCGTGCTGCTGTTGTCGTGAGTCAGTCGGTGGAAACAAGATAAAATGATCAATCGTGAATGAAAATAGTAATCTCTTTTCTCTCGCGACACGCAGATACTACGAAAATAATACCAAACAACTCTGACGTCCTTGCTCTGGTTTAGCAAAAAAATAAAGTGTCGAAAAGATCTCGTTTCTCGAAAAAGTGTTTCGATCGTAAGCAAAAGACGTGACATGTGGTTTTACAAGTAGTAGAAAAGTTCTAGAAAAATATTGTTATTATTTATATATAAAAAAAAATTGCGATATTGCTCTCACAATCGACTAATAATAAAGGACAATCGAGCTAATACATGTACCAGATGCATAAGCAATCAAATCGCTTTTAATTAATTTCCTTCTGCTTGAATTAACTTAAGTTGATACCGATAAGTAAAATTACAATTTTACTTATAGTAAAATTACAACACTTATAGTAAAATTACAATTTTACTTATAATCTTGAATTCACAAGCATGAAATATAAAAAAAATTGTTATCTGAAATAAGAGACAAATGACACGAAAATAATGATGCCGAAACCTTTGTGCAGGTCTGACCCACGATAATCTCAATATCTTATTACTCGGTCTGTGCATCGGAGTAGAAGCCATAAAACTGTAAATGATATGCAAAAGAATGTAAACACTATGTGAAACCCTGAACTTTCTGGTCTTTCGAAAGTCTTTGTACTATTTCAAATGTCTAGACACATTTTGTTACTAAAACAAAAACTACTACTATAATTTTGAAGAAACAAGTTCTTCTGATAGATAATGAAAACTCTGGATCGTAAAAAGAGATCGAGAAAACTTGTTAATGAGAATTTTTCAATTTCTTTACTTGGAGAATCCCGACTAGGTTCTAACATCATGTTACAGAGTACTGACACTATTTATATTATATAATTACGCAACATAAATTACTGTCTAGCTGCTAAAAGAAATTTCAATTTTTTTAATACGAGAAATCTGCATATTTTTTTAGATTTTTTATGATAAAACTTTTGAATTGATCAATAACTTAGATATAATATTTATCACAGCTATTTTATTTGAAAATTAAATGATGTACATATCTTCCCATCAAATGATATCGACGGCTGGATAATGGCAATTTATTTCTTCAGCAATACCTGAACCTTACTTATGCGATGTGTAATTCATGATTCAAGTGCAAACACCAGCTGTGTTAGTGCAATCATATTTAAACAGCAAGAAGAGCTGCCGATCATAAAAAATGATAAGAGGATAGCAAGAAGAAGAGAGAAAAGACATTCCGCAACCGGTTTTATCTTTTCTTACGCATGTCATACAAAATGAGCGTATAAATCGAGTCTGGAGAACGGAAGAAGCGCGCGCGCACAGTCGCGACGAAATTTAAATACTTTTATTTAAAAAAAAAAAAACATTCAATCATTTTGCGCATTCTGATCACACGCCACATTATGTATACTTGTTTCAACGGTAATGAGCCACCCGTCGTCATCTCACGACGAGACACACATTTTCACAATGCTCTAACGTGCAGATTCGCAGATTCGGATTGCAATTAAACTTTGCTCGGTAAGATTCCGTGATCGATCGAGAACGGGTTTAGAGCCAAAGAGAGTAAGAGAGATGATATTATATCAGTTATCACTACTGCTTCGAACCAGAAACTTGAGGGGGGTGATAAGACCGAAAAGAATCCGACCTCAGTGGCGCCGATGGAAGAAAAAAAAAAGGAAAAGTAAGAAGTTAAAGAAACTCGTCACATACAGGACATGACAACTAGCCTGATTCTACTACTGTTGTAGTCGTTTACTGTTCATGAGACGTCGCGCGTTTATATACGAGCACTCGTTCTCTCACGTGTTCGTCGCATGGATATCTGACTACGTACAGCTCGCGTGATGCGGTTCATTGTAAGGAACATTTTTACAGATAACTCCATTGAAGTGTTACAATTTTATGTAAGTCGATAAATTTCCTCTCGCGACTTCTGCTAGTTTAGAAATAGATAAATGAGATTGTAATTTTTTTTTAGATATTTTTCTAGCATAAATTGCGACAAATAATAATTAATGTATTTATATATGCATATATGTGTATAAAAACACATTTTTGCCGCAGATATTAATGATGCGTGTATTAAAGTTATACTTAACTTGGCTCTTATTTGATTTAACTGCGACCTTATTTTTTACGTCTTTCTGATATCTGATAAAACGCCATTTAAGAATCACGTGGCGCTTGTAAGTTCAAGCTACACGAGAATTAGTGAAGAAGTGAAGAGAACAAAATCGGAGTGATAAGATATCGTTTACTATGACACTTCTAAACATCGTTTTTTTTTTTTATCATTTTTGCACTGATAATGCAGCAGAGTCATATTATAACGAGTCATTAATATTTTAATGTAAGAAACAAAGTTAATACAATATAGGGAAAAAAACTTTCAAACAAAATCTATTTGAGAATATTTATTTTACATTATTTAAACTGCTTTTCGCTCAATTTTTTCCGATTAATATTCCAATTGAAACAGGTTTGGAGAAAATCGATAGTCGGATTTTATCTAGAAGTGGGTGCACCGGACACGCGTTATGTGTGCAAGAAAATGTTACACGTGCGTGAAAAATTTGAATGGAAATACGCCGGTAGAGCTCGCGACACGTGGGCGTGCACAATTGACTGGAAAGCATGCAGGGCTTTTAATGGAGATACGAAAGCACGCGGTCACACACCGCACACGTCGTCGTCGTCGTCGCCACGAATGTGTGTCCAGGAAGCTACCAAACCGGTTTCGAGAGAATATTTAGATATCGTATGTTCGACGCGTGTCCACGCAGAAGAAACGTGTCCGTCGAGAAAACGCTCGATGCGTGTAAAGAAATTTCAATTGGTGTTTTTTTTTAGATCGTAAAGGAAACGAAATGTTTCATGATAAAAAATAACCTTTTCTTGTTCTCCGATTTTTTTTTACATCTAAATTACAAAAAAGAAAGAAATTGTTCAATTACCGAGAAAAACTATTGAAAATTTACTCAATAAAATTAAACATTTTTTTATTTATTAACGCAAGAAGAGCAATATCGAAATTAAATATGCGTATAATTTGTTGCGAATTAATTAAATACTGAATTGATCTTTCAATTTCCAGCTTGTGCTTTTGCGCATCGTCACAACGAGATTTCTAAGAGAGTGTCTAATTACGCACGTATAAGTAACGCTAACGCGTAACGACACCTTTTGTAATGACGACTAAAAATAAACTCGGCTGAGAGAGAAAAAGAGAGATGAGTTAATGATACGATATAACGAAAGCTCTATCTTCGAACTTCGTGTTTGTAAACAACGAATTCCTTTTCAAATAGTAATCCATAGCATGTGTGCGTACAATATATAGTAACGCGGCAAGTGATTACGAATTCACTTACTTGGGCGTGTAAATAATTCGAACATGTGTTGGAATTTGCACATTATCTGTTGTTTTAATTACTGTTTTTGTTTGAAATCTCACACGCCGGATATTTATAAAATCACTCACGTGACGAGTCAATTAGACAAGCTAAATCTCAAACTAATGATTCGGAGCGATTATATCGGTATTTTCTACGACGGAAATATCGTGTGTGTGTGTGTTCTCGATAAGAAGACAACTAAATTCATTGTAGACGTCACAGAGAGATTTGTTGTCAGCATTTTCTGCTGCTGACAAATACTCACACAAGGCCGGAAACTTGATCTGAATTTTGTGAGTGCGTAAAGAGAGAGAAAAGCAAGTCTGGCTAAACGCGTGGCGTCGAAAGTTTGCTGCGCAAACAGAAATTAGTTTTTCACTTTGGATTTAAAGATACGTATCTTTGATGAGTCGCGCTTTCGCGTTTCGGAGCAATTTCGCGATCGCAAATCGTTCAAGACTCGCAAGGGAACCGTCCAGACTTCGGTGCATAATATAATAATAAATAATGCGTAAATAATAAATAATGCGTCTGCATAAAATATGATGATCGTAACTACTATACGCTACAAAAGTTGCGACGCCTATTCGAAACTAGTATGAAAGTATTGTATTTCAGCGAGACGAGGTTTCTCGTCAAGAGTAGTGCTTCTCGCTTAGAGCGCGGCGAGGCCGACCGTAACTCACTTACAAGTTGGACAATTGGACAGTTCAGCCAAACTGTCTAAATTTTTTGCTAGTCTCAATCAAAAGCTGACGTTTTAATATAAGAAATTTCTTCGTGTCCTATGAACGGAAATATGACGATGTTGAAATTTAGATATTGAATTTGACATCATTGAAAAATTTAACAGTTAGCATTGCAGAATTTTCTAAACAACTGGTAGCACTTTAAGTTTCTAATTGTAAGAAGATTAGCAGCGCCAAGCTTTTTGCATGACAAATATTTTATTAAATAAAATACTTCTTATTTGCAATGCCTAATATATTATTTTCACTAATATAACAAGATATATTTAATATGTGCAAGATTTAAAATCATTTGATATATATATTTGAAAGGTTTTTACTTTTTCCAATATCGAATAAAACGGTATGTCGTATTCAACTACGACGAACCGTATGCAATACGTAGTAACTATTAAAATGTCAACAGACCAATAAAGAGCAATTTGCTACTTACTGGTTTATCACAATAAGAACTCGAGCTCTTCAAACGTGATAATATATAGAAGTAGAATTGATTGGATCTTCACGTGTGTGTGTGCGTTTTGCTTCTTTATTCCACTGATGGTTTTACTTACTGCCTCTTCTTCACGATTATAATTCTTCCTTCGCGTTCGCTCCTTGATCCGGACACAACTTGAGAACCGAGAGAGCTGTCAGTTGTTGTGAGATTTTCTGTTCCGATGGAAATTCTCTTGATTGCGAAGTCACAACACTAAGTGAATTTGAGTTTTCGGTCTTTTTTTCAAACGCGCGCGGAACTTTTTTTACTGGAAGTCAAGACTGTTTCGGAAAGGTTCGGAGTGTGGAAGTCCGGTTTCTGTCTCCTTCACGCGTTGTTACAGCAAGCGACGGCTGTGCGATGCATCACGCGCGATGTTCATCACCAACTGTGACGGACGCGAGCAAATTGCGGCGTCTTATCTCGTCTTCATTCGATCGAGTCGGCGACGTTCGCGTTTCGCGAAATCTGCGGAAATATATATCGCGGGTCTGAACCCCCGACTGCCGCGAATCGGCGTGCGCCGTACCTACTGCTGCGTCGTCTGTCGCGCGTTTGAACGGTAAGATCCGCGCGCAAGCCGGCCGGCGGCGCGGCGCGCGCATCTCGCCACCTTGCGTGACGTTCACGTGATCGGACCGACTTCACGAATCAACACGGGGCGCGGGCCACGTGCATCGTCGTCTGTAACATGTCGACCGCGCGCACCGACACAGGCTTTGGATCCTCTCCTCCTTCCGTACGTAACTCGTTATGGCGCCAGACGAGGACGAACGGGATCTTATCTTATTATACCGGTGCGAGACCGGATTTTACACGACGTCTCAACTGTGTCTCGAGATATCGAGATATTCCTCCGAAAATTAAAATTATTACTTTTTTCACCGGTTTACTTTCGCGTAGATTTTGCTATTTGTCAATCCGTACGCACGATGCGCGTAAGTTCGCCTGTGCATGACCTCGACGTGACGTACCTGGCGCCAGAGTCCGTCGTCGGTAGTTTGTCGCGATTTTACCGAGCGGCATATTTGGCATTAATAGCACACTCGCGCGCGTTACGATAAAGATATGATTGTCGCGTGACCAACAGGTGACAGTCCACAAATCGAAGTGGATCACGATAATTAATGTAGATAGATTGATACACGTATTATTAATAATAATTCTTTGACGATTATTTCAACTACATGAAAGACATTTTACATAAAAACATATATATGTATGTAAAATGTCTTTGTAAAAATGAAGCGTTGCGCATCATCAGCATCCCGATAGTTAATTCAGTGCTTTCGAAATAGAAAGCATGCGTTTTTAACTGCGACATGCAATTACATTTTGCCCAAGATAATCAGTAAACAAGTTCTTTTTTCCAATCGCGCGTGCAAGATAATGAGCAAAAACATGTCACGGAAAACGATTAAGATACATATGTGTTATAAAAGCGGCGCCAACGAGCGAAATGTGTCGATTCATCGAGCGCGCCACGTGACACGTGCATACGCGGTCACGTTAACATAAATTTCTGAGGCGGTTGTGTGTTCGGCGGCTGTAATTTTCCACGGCGTTCGCAGAAACGCGCGAAGAAACAAACCAAGACGAACAAACGAGACAAACCAAACGCGAACGCGTGTATAATTGAAACGAGACGGAGAAAATGATATCGGGCTGTCGCGACTCGAATTTTTGCCAAGTTTCCATCCGGAGACGATACACATCCATCGAGACACGTTTTTATCAGCGTGCGCCGAGGATATCGCTGAAAAAAAACGCGCAAAATGATACCCTTTATTAAAAAGACTCATCAGTGTGAGGACTTACATTGTGTTAGCAGAGAATTTATGCTGCTCTCTGCTCTCTCAGTACGTGTATACTTTAAGCAAAAAAAAAAACAAAAAAAACAAAAAAAACAAAAAAAAACAAAAAAAAACGCAAATGTTGCACGCTGAAAGCATGTGTTGCGTGCATACATGCTTTATTAATTATTATGTAAATTTATCTCGATCGAATTCAGACGACGCATGACGCGAGATGATTACATTGAATTATAATGACATAGTTACACGATGATTAACAATAGGAAGCGAAATTCTGAAAAAGCGTTTCCTCCAATTTGTATAAAAGTTTTTGTCGAAATGCGCGCGCGTATTTCTAATATACATAATTCAAAAAGAAGAAAAGAATGGAGCGCGATATAACACGTTTAAATTATATAACAAAAATAATCGTTTTTTTGCAGCAATAAAGTTTGCAATAGTAAAATTCATATATGCGCGCATTCGTGTAATACACATGTAAAAAATGTTTATTTCCACATCATTTATCTTTTATCGTCGTATGTGCGGAATTGTGAAATCAAAAAAAATTCCGCGAATGATGTAACATAATGAAAACGATAGCTTATAGTAGACGGCTGTTAACGGACGATACTATAGCCAGAGAATACAGATACTCGCAGAAACATAATCTCGCGTGTTTACGAGTGTTTTCACAAAGTTTCTTTTGCACATTCTTGTGCTCCGTTAATATCAAAATCTTTCCAGACCTTTTTAATCGGCGTACACAGCAAAAATATATCAATGTTTATTAACAAGAGCTAACGCTGTTTTTTCGCGATTTGTAATCGTAAAAAAATTACTTCAAATAATTATATACAATTTGACTTGGAGGAGGGAATGGCAAGAATATTGATATGGTTCGGATATTTCTTCGGAAAAAAAGGGAAAAATATTGCAAGCAGAACTCACTCGAACAATTAAAGAAAGTCATTTTTTTTTTATAAGTCTCTTGTTCTCTTACAATTAGAACACAGTGGTAATACGTATGCACTTCGGTATCACTCCGACTTTATACTGCATATCTGCCTGACACAAAAATATTGTAATATCAGCTCTAGAGCAGATGCAACGGATGCAGAAAGTCATAGGCTAAGTTCGTTTCCTTGTGCAGTTTATATAAACAATCAGTAGTAGGTAATACATTCGAAGTGAACACGGAACTCCCATAAACATAAAAAAGATCACCATCACCTAGAAGAATAAACTGTTAAAACTCTAGCAGTTCGTAAATGGTGTTCGCGCTTTTTTTCCCCATTTATCTACAGATTATAATTATTATGTTATCTGCACAATTCTTGTTCTTCTGACAATAGAGCGAAACATGGTTTTTTGCGTAGTAAATATTATCGTGAACAATTGAAAACGGCGTTCGAATGAGATCAACGAGTATCTTCGACGGTAACGATATATTTTTTTTTTAGCTCGCTTCGAAAAATCACGCTCTGAACGGCATGTATTTTGAAATATAGAAACTAATTTCACCTATCCAATAATTCGTTAATAAATTATTCAATCGCGCTAACATGATAATGGCTACACGTTACTCTTGACCATGCATATGTACAAAGTTTTATTTTTTAAGTTCAAAGTTGATTGCGACACATAACGCTTCTCTGTCTTCTCTTCTTGAAAAGGAATCGATACTAATAAAATAGCTATATCGTCTCGATGAAAGAAAACACTGTACAATATATAATGTCTGAAAGATTGATGATCTGAAAGAAGCTATTGCTGAGTTGTAGGAGAATCTCTTATTGTTTACGTTTACAAAATATAAAAAAGTGAGTAGATAATCGAGCTATTTACACTATGATACTTACACAGGAGACTATACGCATGGCAAGTAAAGTCCGGAATGCTTTTCGTATATAAAGGTGATTAAATAAATAAACGCGAATATATATCCGATTGATCACAAAAATTAACACGTAATGCGAAAGTTTTTATATAATAATAATCATCGTAAATATATTATTTCACATAAGAAAAAAAAGAGAATAGATTTACACATATACATATATATTTTATCACATTGCAGACTTTACCTATAACGTATACACGAAATAGATAAATTTAATTTATATAAGCTAGTAAAATATATATATATAGTATAAGACGAAGAGTAAATTACAGTATATATATATATATATATATTTGTTTTCGATGATTCAGCACTTTCAAGAATATCCTTCATCTCCGAACAGCGTTTAAAAGAATGTGTCAATATAAATTAATTGCATCGCAATTATATACAAGTACAATGCAAAAATTCTTTGATACTGACTAATTTTACGAACACACTAATCGACACATCAAATGTTTGATATAAAGAGACGCATACTTCTCTTTAGATCAATATATACATTATAATCAATATGTACTTCCCTACTGATTCCGGATATTGAAGACAGAAAATTTGAATGATCAAATATTTATACTTATGAACGTTGTAGATCTATCTTGAATTAGTAAATGAATCAAGTTTCATACACATACTAATCGAAAGATAGTTGAAGATAAGCGAACAAGATAAGTATCGCACTCTTATTAGAATGCCTGTTTATTTTGAAACAAAAACTTATCGCAAATATTTTCATTCAAATTTCTATAAAAATGCAAATATTATCAAAAGCAGAGTTAAAAGTTATTTGTATGAATTGTCTTCAAATTCAACAAACAGAATTTAAATTCTCTGAACATTCCTTTCGCATAGTTTTTGTACGTGAAAAAAAATATCCCTAAGAATCAAAGATTTTCTTCAGGTTTTTTTCAAAGTGACACATGAATTATTTAATAAAATTATATATATATATATATCGATATTTAAGAGATTTGAGTGTTTCAAATACAAATTATCTGTGTATTCAACCCATTATCACGAGTTAAATGCTAGAAAAAGAGCTTACAGTGATTATTCTCTATAGTTTTTAAATAATACTTCGAGATATATTGCAGTTTTTTGTTGAATTAAAATATTCTATAGATGCAATAGTTCTCAGTCATACTTACGCGCTGTTATCTCGCAAATTCTATTCTAGTTCCACTTAAAAAGAATCTATGGAAGAACATACGTCAGACGAAACAAGTTCAAAAAAGGTTTGAGCTTTACGTCCGCGACAATGCGCTACACGCTCTTGGTCTCTGACAGCAACAAAGACTACGTAATCGCGCCGCGGGACCTAGCTCTTCCGATCACCGTTCCTCGACGCCTTCGCTACCGCTGCTTTCCTGCTGGGGCCTCGCGATCTGATATGTGATCAGATACTCCGGATACGCCTGTTCGCCTCGATAGACGACGTATTCGGGAAATACCAAGCCGCCTTGAGATGGTCTGCCCATTACACTATGATGGCCGGGAGGGGCATGTGCCATTTTCATTGCCGAGAATTGCAGAAACGATTTGCCAAGCGTGACTCTGCATAGCAGTAAATGTCTAAAACAATAAGATATAAAAAATATATTAATAAAATTAAAGAAACAAACAACTAATCAAGTCAAGTTTTTTGATATTTCTCTTATCTACCTATGACAAATGTAACAACTTCTGTCCTTGTGAGCGGGACAGCCAGTACCGCCGCATATACCGTAAACATATTGATTGCTTTTGCTGCTGTGTTCCGCGAAATATATGCCAGCACCGAACATTCCACCGATGTATGCGTGCCGTTCGTCAAAACCCTTTTGAACAATAGCGTTAATAAACGGACTGCCGTGGAACAACATTCTCTCATTTGCCTGCGACACCGTTGAGCTGGGAGAACCTCTAGGTCCGGTGCTGGGAGAAGCAGGAGCTGCGGCACCGACCTCTTCGGCTACTTCCTGTCTTCTATGAGCATAACGTTCCCACAACTTGCGATTTTGAACCTTTTGTATCTACAAACAAAAAATAATCGAAATAAATAAATGATTTATAAATTAAACGTGTCAATTTTTTCACCTGTAGATATAAGTTACGTACTCTAACTATGTTGTATCGAGAGAAGATACCGCCAGAATGACCGTTGTCTCTGTGTTGCCTGATAGTGCTTTGCATTTCTTCCTCGACAGCCAGAAATTCCTTGTCCTCTGCCAACAAATCCACTAACAACGTACCCGGATTTATTGAAGGCTGCCAAAGAGAACCCACTGCTGTGTTCAACAACTTATCCATGCCTTTGATCAACTTGTGTCTGTAACCGTAAGCCGACACTCCGACCTGTTTTAAGTCTTCGTGACCCATTTCTGCAAGTATGTCCAAAGTGATTTGCTCGCGCTCGAACAGCTCGAGCAGATGTTCCAAACCGAGACTTTGCAGGAAACCGGCAACGGTAGTAATGGAACCGGTGTGGTCCTTGCACATGTCTTTGACCTCTTTCTCTGAACATGACTCGCTCGGGGGCATTGGACTTAAACACGATGTCGGTCGAGCTAACGGGACACACAAAGTCATAGCCGCACCGGACGGCATAATGACAGTTTCTTGAGTAAGAGGTGGTGGTGGTGTAACAGGAACTAGATAAAAATAGACAAACAAAGTAAGAATATACTGTGATCTGACTGAAGTTTTCAAGCAATTTACAATTATTCTTACCGGATACGATACTAGGTGGTCTGCTGTTGACGGAAGTGCCACCAGCGCTATTCACCATATTGCCGGAGGGAACCGATGGAACGATCTGCTGAGAAGCCATAGCGTCTTGCAGTAAACATCTCACGTCGTCCGCACTAGCCAGATCCATCGGAGTCTGACCTTCCTGATTTTTCAAGAAAGGATCGGCACCATGAGCAAGTAAAAGAGCGCACAACTGTGTTCGTCCTTTTTGCGCAGCTTCGTGAAGCGGTGTGAACCCCCATTTGTCAGTGGCATTAACAACCGTATTGTATTTAATGAGCAAAGCTGCGATATCCAGATGACCGTAACTAGACGCGTTATGCAAAGGTATAAGACCACCTTTGTCTTGCGCGTTCACATCAGCCCCACGTTCCAACAGAAATTCGGCTACTTCTAGGTTATTATACCCCGCTAAGAAAAGCAAACAAAAATATACAGTTAACGGCTTTAAAAGAAGAACAAAAAAAATGTTGTTGCTGTTTGCGTAATATAAAAGCGACATAGATACCGGCCAAGTGTAACGGAGTACTGTTGCGTCCTTGAGCATCCCGACAATTAATGTTGTCTTGCGTAACCAATCTCTGAACCCTCGCTAAATTACCCTTCTTCGCGGCATCAAGAAGAGCGCTATTTCCACGCAATAAGTCAGCTACATCCTGATCACCGTCTCTCACGAGATCCAATGGTGTCGCACCGTCTCTGTTCTTCTTGGTGGCGTCTGCTCCATGTCTTAACAGTAACCGTACTATTTCATATTTGCCTTTGGCAGCAGCCTCGTGAAGCGGAGTGAACTTCCACAAATCGGCGACGTTCACAGACGCGCCGTGTTTCACCAACAATTCCGTGACCTCGTAATGACCGTAAGAACAAGCGTTGTGAAGAGGAACCAACCCACTGTCAAAAAAAATTTGTAATGTTACTCAAGATATTTTAGCGATGTATATACAACGAAATATATACAACTTATATAACTGCTAACCCTTTATCTTTGGCATGCACATCCGCGCCATGGGCTAACAGATATTCCACAACCGGCACTCTATTAAAACCCGCTGCAAAGTGCAGCGGAGTCGAGTGTCTCCCATCTAAATCGCGGCAATTCACAGCGTGCGGATTGGCTTGCAAAATTCGTTCGACTGCAGCAAGATCGCCCGACTTGCTCGCTTCCAACAGTTGCGCTTCCGCATCGTCGGTTCCACTCGGTGGATCTATTTTTTTTTTCAATATTAAAAAACAATATAAAAACACAAAAATATACTCAAAAAACTATCTGGATTAAATGACTCACCTTGCAGTATCTTTAACACGTTTTCAGCGGCAATTTGCGCCGCAGTGTATCCTTGAAGGGATACTATTGAAGGGTCGACATTGTAGGATAAGAGTATTCTGCAAGCCTGTACATTATCCTCTCTAACACACCTAGTAGAGAAGCAATTAATGACGATTTATGAACTAACGATATCGCGATCGAACTATCTTAACGGCGAGATTAAAAACGAGTGATTTTCAAGAACAAAGGTACCTGTGCAGAGCGGTTTGCCCTAAACCATCCAACGCGTTGACCTTCGCGTTATGTCGAAGTAATATGTCCATCGCGTCGTAATGCGAATGATCGGTCGCCACATGTAGCGGCGTGAGAAAGTCCTTGTTCTTTTCATTCATGGCAGCATTCTTTCGAATTAAAGCTTCGATAACTTGCTTTCTCTTCGGATAAGGCGACGCTACCGCGCAGTGCATCGGTGTGTCGCCGGTATAAGGATGCTTGAAATTAACAACTTCTTGGGACAGATATTTCTTCAATTTAGTAAGATCTGCCTGCCTGCAGGCGTCCAATAGGCAGTGACCCTTGTATTCGTCTACAAGATATATCAATAATTGCAGACTAAAAATACAAAATAAAAATGAAAAAAAGAAAAGATAAAATCGTGTAAAACTCACATGCTAATCTCTCCTGCAATTCGAGCGTTGGCGCCACGTCGATGGCGCTCTTACTATGGCAGTTCAATTGCGTCGGATCCGCGCCTTCGCTCAACAATAAGGAACAAACCTCTGCTCGAGACTTACTCGCGGCTTCGTGCAACGGAGTGAACGTCCAGAGGTCACTGGCGTTAACGGCAGCGCCGTGCTTCAAAAGTGCTTCAGTCACTTCAAAGTGGCCGTATGAGCAGGCGTTATGAAGAGGCACAAGACCACTGTAAAAAATAAACAAAATGTAAAAAATTCGAAGAAAATTGTTATACAAGATGTAAAACTCTATCTAAAATATGAATCTACAAGTTATATATATTTGTATGCACCCTTTATCCTTGGCATGCACATCTGCACCGTTTTGAAGAAGAATCTGCACAACTCTGGATCTGTTATATCCAGCCGCTAGGTGCAACGGTGTAGATCTTCTCCCATCGCTAGCATGACAATTGACATTAAGAGGATTCAGCAGTTGCAATAATCTCTCCTCATTTCCAGATCTAGCAGCTTCTAGAAGCTCATCTTTCCTATACTCGCCAGTTAGAACTGGTTTAGTAGAGATATCAGCTACTTCTAATGCAGTCTTTCCTTCTGTATTCCTAATGTTTACATCTGCTCCGTGCTGTAGCAGAGTAATACATACGTCTATTTTACCCTGTCAAAGTACAAATGAAGATGAAAAAGTTAGACACTATTTCCATCTTCGGTCTTTCAGCAACGATAGAGTCACATTTAACATAAGTAAATTAACTACAAAATAAACACCTTAATCGCTGCCTCGTGCAACGGTGTAAAATTCCAATTATCTCTTGTGTTAGGACTTGCTCCTGCTTCCAAGAGCAGTTTCACAACATCGCAATGTCCAAAGGAGCATGCATTGTGTAACGGATGTAGACCACCATCATCACGTGCTTGAATTGATGCACCAGCTGACAGGAGAAATTCTACAACATCCTTTCTACCATATCCTACAAAAGTTTTAGATTTTTTGTAGTTATTACTATTTTTAATTTTTGTAATAAAAACTGCTGAAAATAAAAAATGTAATATAGTAAAATAAATATGTTTATGCTTACAAAAATAAAATTTATACATCGTGTTTCTTTATTTAAAATTACTTGATTTCCATTGATAGACTTTTCAATATAATTTTGTAAAAAACCATATTTTCAAACTTTTTCTTCAATATTCTTCCTTTCTGATAAACGTGTTCATCCTGCGAATTGTTGGGACACGTAGTCCCTTAACAACGATTACGCAGGAAGTGACTGCATATAATTACCCGCTTGACAACAAGTCGACAAGTTTGACTAGAGTCACGATCAGCTGAACGAGACGCACGCTTGTTAACCTCTCTCTCTCTCTCTCATTCTCTCGGCTGCCAACCCACGTGATTGGAAAAATGTGAATATTCACGAGAGAAAGAAAGAGATGCGGAAAAAACGACATGTCTGTGATCGGAGCGGAGAAGCTGCGACAAACAAAAGAGGAAGTAGGAACCTCTCTCTCTCGGAACTCACCAGCTGCAAAGTGCAAAGGGGTGGATTTGCGTCCGGCGGTGTCGCGGGCGTTGACCGTCTTCGGGTTGACCAACGCCTTCACCTTGGCGAGATCGCCGGTTTTGCAAGCTTCGAAGAGTTCGCGCAGCGGGTCACCGCCGCCCGTTCCCGGCAGCGAGTCCGCAGCATTCGTCAGCGTCGATCTGCGTCCTGCCATTTCTTCACACCGCCATTTTCACGACATCGCGCCGTTCGACAGAGATTTCGAACAGATCTCGCGACTCAGTTATCACAGAGTAGACGCATCTGACGACCTGATCCAGACAGCAGCAACGTAACAACAGCCGTCGTCCGCAGATTAGTACTCCGACTGCACACTGCGCTACGTACGACGGACGAAGACGACGGACCGCGAGAGACTGCGACGGACATACGGACGAGTTGCTAGGGCAGAAATCAGCCGCAGTAGCGACAACGCCGAGTACTTCCCAAGATTCGCAAGTTCGCATGGTGGATTTTCGCAACAATGTATTTTACCTTTGAAGAACGTGAGTCCCAAGCTTTCTCTATGTTTATATCTCTCTAATAAAATTTGTGTATTTGTTACAGAGAGAATAAAATATTTACGTAATCACGCGTGAGAGAGAAAGCGTGACTGTGTTATTTCACTTTCATTCTTCGCGTCAGCTGTCAGGATCGCGAGGATATATCAGACAGTTGGAGATCGACAGAACTCGTCGAGAGGATAACGTAGTGTGACGTTATCGAGGCTCGATAATTACAGAATCTCTATTACCGATTGAAGTAACATCCACTTCTGTTTACGAACGCGCGCGCAGTAATTACATGACCGTGCTGTTGGCTGCACTGTGCGAATATCTTGAACGTAGTGCACAATTTGAAATTTCGCTGCGCCGCGCCAGTTCGTTTGTTTACGCGCCAATGAGTAGTTCGTTCTAGCGATGCTTGGAAAAAAATCTCTCTTCTTAAGCAGAGATCTTCGTCGCAATGTGAATTGCTGTGCGTCGAAACAAACAGACACGTCAATTATTGTCGAGTAACGAACATTCTCGAACGAACGATAAACATGATGGACTCCGGCGACGAGGACATATTCGCTATTAGCGACGAGGACTTTCCGTCGATGCAGGTCGTGCAATCGAATCCCGTTGAGGATCATTTGCTGAAACAGCTCGCTGACGTTCAGAGCAGAATCGACTTCGTGAAAAATGAGATCGCAGAAGTGGAAGTGACCGCCACGCGCGTTTTAAAATCGCTTCAGTGGCGCGAACTTTATGGAGAAGACGTCATTTCGGATTCGGATTCGGATGGTGATGTAAGCAGGCAGGATTTTTTTTATAAATTTTTAATGATATTTATCTTTTAAGTATTTTTGTAAAATTTGATTTGTGCTTATTCATATCTTCTTTTATAAAATTATTATAATTATTATAACAGTACATCTGTTATATTGTGTGAGATTGTTAAAATACCAGTTTTTGTAATGTTATTAAATAATATATTTAACTCTACAGATGTATACTGCAGAAGGAATGCCCATTATAAAGAAAACTAGCAAGACTGACCCAAAGATTCCAAAGAAAAATCTGGTGATAGCTTCACAGTGGCAGTGTGTTCTTCAGGATAAGTGGATTATTGGAGTAGAACTGCTGAATGAGTCGTGTTGGTAAGTCTTGTTATCACTAATTTTTATCAATAATTATCACGTCTGGTGCAAGTTTTGCTTTATAAAACAAGAACAAAAGAAAAGTGTGTTGAAATAAAACAACAACATAAAACATATTATACAAAGTCATCTTTATTCAACAATTTATTTTTTATTTATTTTATATATATATAAATTTATATAATATTAAGTGACAATTTTGTCATCAAAATTCAATAATTGAGTTCTCGCTATATCTTAGATATAATTCTCATATATTTAGAACTTGAATAGTACTACAGAAATGTATCCAGTTTGGATTAGTTTCTGTTATGGCCAGAATATATATCATCATAAAATAAATTGTTCGTTTTTGTTTCACTCCAGAAAATATACATGCAATTTCTCAGAACAATTTAATTCTATAAAATGTTTGCATCTTTAAATATAAGTTAATGTGGTAACTTAAAGTTATTTTGACATTTCGCACTGTGTGTTTTTCCATCCAGGCAGTACTATTACCGTTGTTTATTTTAATACTTTAGAGCCACGAAAAGAAATTTATATTGTACAGTCAAGTTGTCATAACTTAGTGAAGTAGATATTTGTTTGTTGCACTGAACACAATACTAGAACCGTCACAATTTCTCTTCACAATTCTGTGTCTAAATTCTTCTGTTAAGACAATTTTATTACATTTCTATTTAAAAGCTCTAGGAATTTTTTTTTTAACGATGATATACTCAATCTATGTTACGCATTATTTAAAAAGGAAGATAATTGAGAGAGATATGCAAATTTTGAGTGATTTTACATTAAAATCTAAAGCTTTTGAAGCTGATACTCACATACATTCACGGAAAATGATTTGTTTCACCAATTTTAGAGAACAGAATCAACGAATTGGTATTCATTATTCGTTATTCATATTTGCAAATCATTTGTTTTCTTACCGTAAAAGTTTTCTTATCGTATACTATTCTCCAACATAGCCCTCCTATGGTTTATCGTATAACAAATTAATAAACTTTTCAAGGTAGATACGTACTATTATAATTTGTAACATTACAACACAATATCTAAGCGTAAATTACACAATCCAATAAGAGAAGTGGAGAGTGTTTTAATATTTATAAAATCTTATACGAAGAAATGCATCGGCGTCATGTAGCCTCTTACTCTTTCTCGAATTTATGTAAATCTTACCTATGTTTTTTTTCGTTGTGTCGCACGTGTCAATCGAATTAAAATTCTTACGTGTTTGCATAAATATTATTACGACAAAGTTTTACAGACGAAATTTCTTACGTCATTTTTTACACACTAACGTTGTAACTTCGTCTTTTCCGAACGCTAGATACTCCTCGGGCGAATAATCGAACAATACGAAGTCATATCTGCAAAAAAAGAAGATAAGATAGAATAATCTAGTAGAGTACGATATTGTACAGTAGCGACACACGCGTACCTAAACATCTCATAAAGCTCATTGATCTGCGTCTTAGATAATTGAGTAAAATAATTCTTTATGACGTCTTTCGTCTGGACGCCCTTGGTTGGATTTTTCCACACTGGCTTAATGATGTGTCCCACGCGGGCTTGCTTGATAAGATAGTCTTGATCATCCTTTAATAAGAAATTTGCAATATTCAAATTGAATATTAAAAAAAATGTAAATATCCAAAAAAGATCTATTCTACATTTTGATTGGTTTTGATTTATATACTGCAGATCACTTACGTGTAACGTCTCGAATTTAGCTATCACATCGAATCGCACTTGACAAGGTGTGCAGAAATTCACGACCGGCGTCCAATGCATGTCAAGATCGTTTCCCGCCTTCCACTGACATAACAGCCATCGCACAAATTCCTCGAAGAGCGGGTATCTCGGTCCTTGTCTTGTGTTCGTCTTTGAATTCTATATTTCACAGAAAGATACAATTTTAAAAATGTTTGATCGACATCTCGATTTGAGATTCGCTAACGTAAAATTGCAAGGAAAGAACTTCAATTCTCAAGTCTTCACAATTTTTTTAGACTTTTTCAATATTGATGTAAATCCTTCTACACTTTCATGTTTATAATTTGGCATACGTTCTTGCGATATCTTCAGATTTTTATAATCAAATGACATTACTTTTGCTCTGTAGTTCCAAACAATGTGCGCGCCGAGGTTGCTATGAAACGTGTGCGGTAGGCTATGCTCCAGTTTATCTCGATAAGCGCTGAGCAATCTCTCGAATGGATGTCGCACTATGAGAAAACTGATGCTGTCATTTAAGTATTTAGCCAGTTCTTCTGCAGTGTGTCTGGGATACCTCTGTCTGGCCAACGAGACCGGCACTGCCTTTGAGGCCTTTAGAAAATGCGGACTGTATCTGTAATATCGGCGCAATATATTAATTTCTGAGGTCGATGAATTTGATTTAAAGAAAATGTTTACTTTATCGACTTTGTTGAGCCCGTTACGCCGCGCCTAGTAAATCGTTCAGTATTTTCATCTCGGGATTTTAGTTTATTTTACGACGCAACGAGACAAGATAAACACACGTCAAAAGCAAATAGAATTTCACTTTTTTTATAATTTTTTTTTATAATTTTCTCGTCAACGGGAGAAAACACTTTAGCGTGGAAACAAAAACTTACCCCGCGAGTAAATTGAAGTTATACATCCACGATGTTGACGCCGCTTTGAAAACGTTACACCATATAAGATGATATTCTCTATTTACAAGGAACTCCCAGGCGTTCGGCCTGTGAAGCGAGTCGTTGCCGGGACGATCGAGTCCTTCTTCGGCGCATTTTTCCGCTAAGAATTTCCGTCTGGCTATCAGACGTTGCTCAGTTTCCGCCGCGGCAATCTGCTCCAATAGCTTTTCCTCTGGTGTCAGATTCGCGTCCTGCATAAATAGTCATAATTTGTAAAGAGAAATCGATGGGGAAAAAGCGGATTTAATCACATATCGAACATTATATGTGTATACATAAGACTTTTTTAAAATTATTATTAAATTATTACATAAATAACATTATTTTTACTTAATTTAGATTTATAATTAATGAGTGAGTAATATATACACTCGCAAAATCTATTTTGATAAATTTTTAAACGCATGTAAAAATAACGTAGAAATTACACTATACGTGTTAAAATACGAATATTTGGACAATTTACTCAATTATTTCGCAAGTTTTGCAACATTGGCAAATAAATGACACGGGAAGTATTCACGGTTTCGTCATTACTTTGCATTAATTCATTATGCATGTAATGGGTAGATTTGAGTACAAGGTCCAATGTACGCTAAAATCGCCACACATTACACAGAGTAGAGCGTGAAAAAAATGTGCAATTGTTTTTTTACTGTACACATATATTATGTCGCACAACGAATAAAAAACAAATGCGAACCGTTACTCATGATCGATACAAAAAACCAGCAGCGCTCGATTGTTGACGCAAATAATTGCGATATAACGGCTCAAGACCATAGGCAACTGTAATTATTAGAATAATCGCGACACGTACAAAAAAACCTTGAATGATTTAAATAATTTGACTTGTATTGTCGATTCAGTCGGTCTTTCTAAGAAGATTTATATCACGACGCGAGCTTTCTATCTAAAGACCGTGCCGCGCGCGATACTGACCTCCGCGACACGCAAGGTTAATCCAATTTCCTAATTTCTACAATTAGTCAAAGTACACGCCGCGCTTACTGAACAACCCGCTGCGTCGCGCAAAATTGATGAGATGCACCTACGGAACATTTGCGATCGCAAATAAGATGGCACGTTTCTCTCCGCGATGATTTTGTGAATCATCCCTATTTTCGGGAATCAAATTGGCTTCCGAGAGAAGCGCGCGAGATCCACGTCGTCGTGGCGGGTCTTATTTTGTAACATTCAAATCTAGGAAGTGAAACTTGTGTTCTTTCTATTGTCGGCGGCAAGAAGTTCTGTGAAAATAACTTTTTCGAAAAGAAACACGTCAATCATATGTGTATTATATTTTCCATTTTTCCAATTCTTTTTTAACTTGCTAACTCGGATTGCGGCGAATAAACGATTTTAACATTGCGACATCGCGACAAAAAAAGGAATCGGAAGGTCGTTTTTTTGTAACACGATTCACGTTTATCGGAAACGAATGGCGTGACAGACGAATGACGTGAGAAAATCGCATTGATGCGCGCGTAGCGCAGTGAGCTGGTAAGACTGAATGCAGAACTACCGGTTTCTGCTTATTGATTTCGATGTGGAACGCGTCTTGTGCAGAGACGGCGAATGTGGGCCACAGAGGGTGGTGGTGGCGGTGGCGGTGCGACGGCATATCGCCGCACGTTTATGCACTGGCGCATCGTGCATGCACGTGCCATCCTATACAAGAAGTTAGAACGCGGAAATCTCACTGCGCTTCACCCCTGCGCTGTATATATATTTTTCTTTCACGTCTATATAGCCGTTCGCATTTAACGATAAGATAAAGTCCGGTTAAATCTTTGCCCCAATACAGTTGGATGGACGTTTCGCCCGCGTGGAGTTTTGTTGGAAAAACATTCGGTGGAAATACAACGCATCTCCGCCGTGTATTCTTCGAACACGTTTATTCCACTTATCGTCAGTCACACGTAAACGCAAATTTATGCCGTTGAATAATTATGTTCAAACAGCTGCGTTTTTTTTCTTTCTCTCGGGAAGTAAAAAATAAATACAATTATCTTGTTTAAACGTGCCGAGGAGATAAAAAAATTACTACTTGTAATTAGTTTTTTTCCGGGTATCAGAAATATGTCTTCGATAAACTCTTAAATTTACAAGTTTTTTTATTTCAAAGCGTGAAACGTTACTCATATCGAGCTATATTGTTCCGCAGAGAGTTTCGTTGACGTAGATGAATTTCGAGTGGTTTTCGAAAAGACAATTAAAAAATTGATTTTTTACAATAAAGTTTTGTAATTACATCGCGATTGTTCCGCTACGCGCGTGTTTTCAACGCGCGTACATCGTCACACGTGTGACGTTATATTAAAATTTTACGTATAATTAAAATTTTATGTACAATAACCGTAAATTCATCGTGCAAAATGCTTTGAAAAAAATTTCAACGTCACGCACTATCTAAATGGACGCTCGTTCGTGCGACGACAGACGCGAAGCGTGATGATGATCACGATTAGGAATGAAACTTTGACTTGTCTTTTTGAACACTTGACTTAAATAGGTCATATCAGGCGGGCACTGATCCACGTTACCGCATTGCGCCTGGAATTGTGCCAGTCTGTGGTCGTTGTGCTTTACGTAAGGGAACCTACGCGGTTTCGGTCCCCGAGTATTGGAGGAGAATCCAGCATAATCTTCTGTGAGTATACCTTATCTTTCGCGCGGTATGTAATAATAAATCGTTCAAAGAGATGCGACTGCTCAAGTTCAAATTTCATGAATTATACAAACGGTAAATAAGCCGAGAAAAAAATCACGGTTATAAAAAACATAAAGTAGTTACACGTGGAATATTAAACAAAACGGCAAAGACGTTAGGAGACACACACACACCCGTGAAAAGACAATAAAGTGTGCGCACACGAGAACAAAGATAATAAGTCGGAGTCTAATGCGCAGAAAACTTGTTTGAAATATAAATTCCGCTATATACGTGGAAGCGATACTCGGCAAATAGACACACCTCCAGAGAATTTCCGTGCTGCAGGCTGTTGGTGGTGTCCTGGCCCGACAGCGTCAAGATGATGAGTGCCAGGACACCGGCGGCGCAGAGACCACGGCGAACTCCTGTCAAGACGCGACGACGTGAGGTCATCTTCTCCCGAAGAACGTGTTTCCGAATGTATTCATATCGGACTGAAAACAATACACACACACACATACAAATCAATAAGCGAGCTCTCTGGCTTATTAGAATCGGACGTGAATTGATGTATCGCTTTGCAAGCGAATTAGATTCGAAATGAACGTTGTATTAATTTTATACGGATGTGCATATATACAGCACTTACGTTTGGTAATGATGCAGATACGATGTAATCTGCATACATTTTCTCTTGCGGAAAATAGAATTACGGACTTGATGAACGGTCTGTTTCGATACGATACCGCGTGTGCATTTCGTTCCGATGAGAAAACAAACGATACATCAGATGATAACAGTAATATACATAATTCACGTGGATCGCGGCGTTATCGCATTTCGATCGGTGTTTTTTTTTTTTTTATTCCCGAAAGCGTACGTTTCGAGAAAATCAAACCATCCGAATGTGCGTTCGAAATGCTAGAAACGCGCGGGAGGGAAACCGATAGAATCGAGTAATCAGTTTCGCATTTTACCTCAGTGATCGGTATGCAGTCTCTCTTTGTATGTGTATTGTATATATATATATGTGTGTGTGTGTGTGTGTGTGTGTGTGTGTGTGTGTTGAGATCGCGGAATATCAGCACGCCAAGCAGTCGACGAGCCGCGAATACGCGACCGCATCCACGCGATGAGCGCACTTCAGAAATTCGCATGGTCAGTCCATTGGTGTCAATAATCTGTCCGTGCGAATGATCTCCCACGATTTTCTTCTGTTCCTGTCGTATCCCCGTTATAATATACCTGTGTCGCGATTCGATACTCTCTCATTGTCCTCGCGTTACACACGTTAAACCGTTACATGCGATAATTCAAGCGTATGATTATTGATTAAGAAGAAAAGGATAGAATTCTCTTGTTTTTTTTTTTTTTTTTTTTTTACTGTGCGTTCAACAGGCAAAAGAACCGTGAGACAAATTGCACAGTCGGCAAAAGAACTTAATAGAGTGCATATACGAGAAAACTTCGTTTTACGGAAGTGTTGTGCAAAGCGCGATTAAATTTAATCAAGCTTTGCGAAAATAAACGTTGTTTCAGCAGCAATGTATCAGCCCGACATTCGTATCAGCGTTACATAGATAGATAAATAGATAAAGACTTTATTTTCTTGCTTTTTGGGTTTTACATCGATCTTCCAATGATTTCATACATCACTTAAATATCTAAATATTTGGCGGCAGTTAATCTAACTTTTCTTTGGAATTGTTTTTTATTTTTTTTTAATTTTATTTCTTCCTACACTTGATCTTGGCTCTTGTTGAACTTATTCTTTTTTCTTGCATTCTCATTATTTGAAGTCACCGACAAACTTTTTCTGTCCTGTACTCCGCACTTGTTTCATAGCTTTTTTGACAGTCTTCCTCAAGTGTCTGTCTGTACCGTTATTTCTCTAAAGCATATAACCTAAATACTTAAAGTATACACATAGTCGACTTCTTTAATCTCTATTTTCTTTCAAAGCCACCGCTCCTTTCTCCTTCTACTCTCTCGTTTTTTTGGAAGTCGTCACCTTCGACTTTCTACTTCTTAGGCTCATCTCTCTTTTTTCCAAAAATTTCGAGAAATTCCTCAGCATCTCTTTCAGATCAGCTGCTTTTCGATCCCAATACGTCGTCCGCATACGCGAGACTCTACACTTTGGAGTCTTCACATCTACCAGACCGTATCAGCGGTTACATTCACGCGGCATATGGAGGAGTAAAATGTCAAAAGGTTCGCGTATATTGCTGTTCTATTGGATTTGAAAAACATTTCTTGTAATCCTGATATGTCATAGAGGTATCTCTGTAACATATACGGTTGTAATTTTCCTCGATTAAGGCCACACCATTCCCACTATGTGCTGTCGTATCTTATGTGTATTTTTTGTAGTAAGATACGAACAATAAACACACGTATCAATTGGTATAGTTACAGTATCGATTTTACGATACTGTAACTATACCAATTGATCTAGCTTCTGAAGCAAAACCTTCCTCTCGTATCCATTTCAATAATCCATTGTACACGCCGCTCATTCGCAGTCGCGTAATCTCTTTTATATAACTTGACTGCGTTCTGTGCGGTGTAATCAATTTAATTCAGCAAAATGTGTTTCATTGCCATCGTACGATCAAAGAAAATTAGATCGCGGTATTGTTTTTTTTTTTTTTTTGTATGAAATATAATTGCAATGTAATTATACACAGAAGCGCGATAATAAGCAACACGTATAAGAGCGAGCAACGTGTATTCTGCAAAATTAACCGAGTCATTAAGAAGACTGATAACTCGAATTGTATAACGTTAATGCAATCAAATGAGAGAGACCGTACTTATGTGAAACGATGGGATTTATCTCATTCGTGTACGAACCGTCTCCGTGGGAAACGGATCCATACACCGCGGACGGCAGGATTTCAGCATTAGATTACATAAGTCTGGGCGATACTATTATAGTGTGTGCATACGCGATCTGTGTTTTCCGTGAGATTCGGAACGGAAAGAAAAAGAAATTGTTTCGCAGCGACGAAAACGCGATTGTTTGATTGTCGTACGAGAGCTGTGATTTTATACGAGTTCGGTTTGCGTCGCAAAATAGACGAAATACATAACAGCTCATTATTATTGAAATAAACAACGTCGCAATGTCGTCGGTTACATGTAGCCTGTTATCTCCAGTTTGATTAAAGTCGTCGTTAAACATCTCGTAAAACTTGCTCGAGAAATGTGACAGAAAAAAAAATTATCAATAAAAGACGTAATGTCACTTTTCAAAGTTAAAAACAAAACATTTCCCCAAAGAATTTCAGAATAATTACGTCTCTACGAAAAAGGATGAATAAATTCTGTATAATCCAATTAAAAGAATGTTTACGCAGAAAGCGGACTCGCGTGTATTGGGATGCCAATAGGTTAACAAAATATCGCTAATCAGACAGTGTTAGTTCGTGAGCGCGTTATAACCCGATAATTATCATTGGATAACGACGTTGAAAGACATAACACTATTAATATTAAACAAGTTGCATGAGATCGTTATATCTTGAAATATGAGTGTTTTCACGTGTCAAGTGTTCGTGTTTTAAGAATCGACGTACCTATATCGCAATTAATTCTTAGAATAGCAAATTGTTTATTAAAAATAAATCAAGTTTGTTTCGAATTTAAATAACTCTTGAAAGCGACGATGCCAGTATTAATTCAATTAATTTTCCTTTCTTCTCAATGCTTGTAATCAGAAAGAATTTCTAACTCAATTAGTATAATTAATCTACTATAATTAGCAATCTAGTTACATTTGTGTATCAGTAATTACATGCATTTTACATTTTTTTCTAGAAAAAAAATTAATATTTATAGTGTTAAATTACTTGAATTCTTTGTGTCCGATATCAGTTCATATCGACTGCAATGTAGAAGAAACGATAAGACTTATTTTTATTTAATCGCGCGATCAATGCGAACCGGCATAAGACGAGATATTATAATCGGAAATTTAAATAATGTTAATGTGTGTTTCAATGTTTTTTCGATATCATAAATCCACGCATCACAAATCTATAACGATCATGTCATAGGATAATTTATTATCGTTCACTTACACATGTGGGCTCGGTTTTTATGTATACATGTTAATGTTTTTTAACGTAAATTTTGTAAAGCTTATATGTTGCAAAAACTTCTGACAGATAAATG
The DNA here is from genome assembly GCA_014825475.1 of Pseudomyrmex flavicornis. Taxonomy (NCBI): domain Eukaryota; kingdom Metazoa; phylum Arthropoda; class Insecta; order Hymenoptera; family Formicidae; genus Pseudomyrmex; species Pseudomyrmex flavicornis. The sequence continues at coordinate 143,225 of QVNW01000035.1, forward strand.
AAACTGTAATTCGCGATCGAAGGTGTAGCGCGGGTCAGCAAGATAGCCTTTCTAAATCTCAGGGTTCGTTAAGAGGGTAAGTGTGCGCCACCACTTTGGAGAGAGATTTGCATCTCTCCAAGAGAGTTGGCGACGATCTCGTGTGATCTCATCGCGCGTACCTTCTCTGGGCATATATTCGTCGGCGGGAAATTACTGCTGCATTTGTCGTCGTCGACGAGCGAAGGCCTGGCGTCGTTGCTCCCCCAGGTCGCGTCGTCGGGTGTAACGCGTCGCAATGCGTTAGAGATGTTCGTGCAACGCCACGCTGGAGGTCGGAGCCGATGCAGGAGAGCCCGGATATACGGACAACGGCGATATGCGTGTGCGCCACGTGATGCGTACGCGTGTCGTCAGGAAAAATACGATGCCCCGCGTACGATCACGGCGGCATCGTGCAGATCACTGAGACCGACCGGCCTCCTCAACGGACGCCTCGACGCTCACGTCCGACGCTCTGTGCCACCCGTCCCGCCAGGACCGGTTTCTCGGGGCGCGACGCAATGTGGTCCTAAACATGATCCGTTACAATCAGTTCGACAATAGGTCTCTTTTTATTAGAGATTAGTTGTTTTGAAAATTTTAGAGACAATTAATTCAAAAATTTATAGAGATGTATTTAAAATTTACGTGCTCTTTTTTTATCTTACATTTATAATTAATATTATCATTTGTTTCTGAGAAAATTAAACTAATCTTTCGAAAGAACACTGAAAAACATAAAGATTACTAAAAAAATCATTAATTCTCCCTGAGAAATATCACGAGTACGAATACAAAAAAAGTTACATAAGTGATAAAGATAAAAAAATGACAAAATTGCACAAAAAAGTACGTGTAATACGTATAAAGACAGAAAATTCTACGTATTATATATGTATAATTTTGTGTCAGGGGTGAATAAATATCCGGAGCCGGGCCTGCGGCTTGCTTTCGTCGATTGGTCAGTTTTTTCGCGGGTCGATTTGCCTCTGGACGTTCCTCGCGCAAACGCGAGCGAGCGAGCGCCTTCTTGGTCGGCGACCGATCAATCAAAATTGAAATTTAATTACAAATAGCAATTCGCGATCTGCGGCGAATTGTTCATGTAATCGCGAATACAGCGCGTAACAACTTGTATTCGCGGATGAGATTACGCGAAATATTGCAGTGTGATTTTATCGTAGCAAATAATAATAATTTCTTGATATATTAGTAATTTGGCGATAAAATAAGAAGCTAGTTTAATTTTATAATTATTTGTATAATTAAAAATAGTGTTCATTTATGTCATGAGTGTTTTTATATAAATTCTTTTATGTTATTCGACATTTGTATTAATTTTTTCATTATTGTCTATATTTATTAGATTCAAATTACAACGCAAATAAAATACACAAAATAATAAGTGCGATTAAAAAATATAAAAAATTTCTTAATATTATTTAGATGCCAAGAAAAAAAATAAATAAAATCAGATGTTATGTATTCAATATTCTCTTTATCTCTCTCTCTCTCTCTCTCTCTCTCTTTCTTTTAGGAAAGAAGAAGGAAGGAAAACAGTTTACTTAATAAAACAATTCCATTGTCGTTGATGTTGCGTCATTATGCATATTCCTTTTACAGGAACATCGCGATTAATATCTTTGTTCGTGGGTCGATCTGCATAGATAATGTCAGTGCAAACGTTGCATTCAAGGTCGTTTCGCGTGTGCATAACCGCTGACCTGGCGACCGCGTTATCTCTTTCTTTTTCTGTGTATATGATCTGAATTTTTATTTTTCTTAAAAAAAAAAACGTGTTTCTTCTCTCATCCTCTCTTTAGTTTAATAGTTTTTTTTTTTTTTTTTTTTTTTAATTATTAACACATTTACAGTTTTGAGAAATATTACAATTTGCTTCCGCACATTGTAACATTGATCTACATTAATTCGAATCAGTGCGATATAAAAACATTTTCTTACAATATACAAATCACCTGAAGTTTCCCCGCTAAAATCAAAAGAACTTCTTTATGCATGCGATTGTTCCTAGGAAAGAATCTATTTCTTTGCAGCACGTTGCTCAATCTCAGTTATTATCCATATGTGCGAGACGAAGTGGAGATTTACGGCGAGTCTGTATTCTGGAAGATGGACAAGACTTTTCATTGGGAAAGGACCAGCTTCATTACGCCCGAATGTTCAAATAAAGGCGATGTTCAAGTGGTGGCGGTGGCAGTGCTCGATCTACCAAGATTCGATCGACAACCTGTCGTCGAGTGCTGGGGCATGATCGCGTACAAGATCGATGAGACGTCGTACCAGCTCCCGGTCCCGTCTATGCGGCTCACTATCGCCGAGACGTTCGCCAAATCGTGTATGATGTCCCTGGACGAAAACAAACGCGTTGTGCTGGCTCTGAAGAGCACGTGCAACACCGAGAAGATTGTCACGCTTTGCCTCAAAGAAAACGAAGAGAAAAAATACAACGCACACTCCAGAAGGGAAGCGCTTTGTTACTTCCTGACCTCGAAAACCTTCGAGCAACTTTACTCAAATGTTTTCTTGGTGCAGAAACACAGTTCCCTAATGTATTGTTTGGTCGAAGTGCAATCGATCGATGCCAACGAAACAACAATCAAGATCTGCGCCAGGTAATATCACCCGTGAGAAAACGTTTTCTTTTCAGGATCGCACTCGCGGATGTTGACAAATGTTCACGCGATTCGCGTAAAGGAAAATTGATTTACGTTTTCGATTACAGATCCATCAACCAGCTAAACATAATATTACACTCTCTGCAAGATCAGTTTCCGAATGATAATGTGACTATCGAAGATGACGTGGACGATTGCGTTGAAGCTGCCATGGCTCTAATACATGAGCTGGAAGTTATTCGCGATAAGAAGAGCATTCTCAAGATACAAGAAGCGAAAGTGATAACGGACTTACTTATTCCGTGAGTGTGTTATTTTTTTATTTATATATATATATATATATATATACACATATATGTAAATAAAAAATATATTTATATATATACACACACATATATACACACACATATATTATTTTAATATTTATACGAAAATAATGCGTATTTCTCTCTCTTTCGTTCATTAAATGTTCTTTAATATTTTTTATATAGATAGCTAACTAGAATAAATGTTGTGTGCACATTGATAAAACTATCTTATACAAAACCAAAGATAGATTTACTAAAAGCGAATAGAAATAAATTACGTGTTTGTTAAATGTCGCGTCGCTTACATTCTTATCTATCATTCTTATCATTTTCTTGAATTAAATAGCCAATAAATATTAATATACGTGCGTTATTTTTGTCAGATATTTGATACAATATCTTCTTTACGTGAAACATAAATAGAAGAGACGTGAGCAAATAAGTCTCCGTGCTGTTACACGTGCTATCTATTATTTTATCGAAAAAAATTCGTCGAGTTTCTCAAATTTCGTCTACGTCTTTTACGTGACGCATTCTTCATTTCGTAATGATACGTTATTTTTTCCGCTACAAGTATCGCGAATGAGATTATCGTTCCGTAACAGAGTATAAGAAAGATCAAGTAAACTTGATGTAAGTCGATCATCTTAAATGTGACCGGCTTCTTATTCTCCAGTCGCATGTCCAACCAACGATCTCGAAGAGCGTCTAACAATCCGACCTCGGTTATTTTGACGAGTCTACGGATAATGCAAAATAACGAAAAACGTGCAATTTCAGTTAGAAATAAGAACTTTTAAAACGAAATAAATGAACAACAATTGTTGCGACATCACTTACGCGGAATCGACAGACCTCTTGTAACGAAAGTTCTTTTTGATTGCGAAAGTTATCCAGGTCTCGTTGTAATTACCTGAGGGTTGGAGCGGACAACCGCGTCTATTTAGTGCCTTAAATCGGTCCTCGATCTCGAACATCGCGTACTTCTCCATATCGCTGCAGATCTTATTGTGTAGGTCTTTTGCAATATCTATGAATTGTACGCGTTTAAGAAGAATTTTGTCAGCTTTGTTATTAGACTTTTGCTAAAAAATAATAAAAAAGGATAAGTTGCAAATACACAATATCTTTGCTATTTGTTTTGTAGAATTGTTTAATATAACTATTAGAAATGACAATGTTAAAGAAAGTAAATACGTATATTATAATATAATAATTGGCGATATTTACTTTGAGATAATCGTGAAAAAAAGAGCTTTGATAACTCAACAGAATGTATTTCGTATTGTTGAAAAGAGTATCCAGATCCTTGAACGGTAAAATTGTTTGTCTATGTGCCATGCGATGTATGAGAAGGGAGCTGAAAGACAACAGCACCAGCCACCCGAATATGCTCTTCGACAACGACAAAATCTTGAATTTGTTCTGATAAGCTTCAGGCACGTAACCTGCACAATAATACGAAAGTAGTACGGGACAAATCTGAAACTCGCACAGAAACAAAAACAATTTGTTTTTAATTTAATAATAACCACCTTGCCCGCATATCATTGCGAAAGAATAGAAAAAATGATCGTTCACAGTGAAATCTACGGATTTCTTCTTTTTACGTTTCTGATTTTGTGGTAACTTTTGCAGAAAGTAGCTGACGCTACTCAGAACAATGAATAGAAATACTATAAAGTACCACGTTTCCGGCGAGAACAACGTAAACATCCATTTGTTGTCGAAGAGCTGTTGCGATAAAATGTAAATATGAAATCTAAAAACGCGTCAATTTATTATTGTTATTATTTATTATCAATGATTAATTGTGCGCGCAATGCGAAAGCCAACCTGCTTTTCCAAAGAGGCACCGTGTAATCGACGAATTCCATGCGAGATTGAAAGAATCCAGTTCTCAAAATGACTTCTGTCTTATTTTGCGCGATCATATCGATCATTCCGTAAAAAGTACCATTGTTCAGCTTCCCACCGAACTGTCGATCGGTGGTTTTTATCGGGATAAATCTGAAAAAAAAAAAAAAAAAATACTTTAATCAACAAACTTTGCTAAATGTCAAGTGCGTGTCAAGAGAGATTCACATCATGTAACGTACGTGAAATTGAGATAATCCGCGAGAAGATACCACAATTCGCCGCAAATGCCATTGACTGTCGTGTCATTGTCGTGGAACATCACCATATTCTTTTCCTGCAAATTACGAAATCTGCTTTAGAATGTTATTGATCTCATTCTCGGGAACCTTATCTACTTCGTACCTCGTAATACACAGCTTTTATTGTTTCATTTCTCATATCGAGGGACTCGAGCGCTCGACTCTCGGCCATTCTCGCTTCTTGAAGAGCGGCAAATTGCGGGATTGTGAACAACCGCACGAATTTCTGTTCTCGTTTGCGCCAGATTATTCCGCTCGCGGCATAGCAGCTATCCATGATCGCGAGTTGGAAAATCGCAATTGTTAAAACACATCGCATAGTTTCTCGCGAAATCACTTCTCTCGCAAACCTCTGTTATTCGAATAATTCCACGTAGTAATTCAACACGCGGGAAATAACGTGTAATAAATACGCATAGGGCGCATATCGGGGGAGATCGCAGGGATTGATTAAGTACATTATAGTGTGGTTTATTACTTTCCATTAATGAAATTCATATCACTCCTAATGGATAGTTGGTTATGATAGCTGGAAATTGATAACGCGCGGATTAGTCACTTTTTCAGATTGATGGACAACGGCGGATATAATCGCGTTTATGATCGAAATCAAGCAGTTATCGTGTCGTGATAATGCGTGTTCACGTGGAAGATGAATCGTTTTACGGTTGACAATTCGCGGTATAAATGGAGGAAGGAGAAGAGAAGAGAAGAGAAGAGAGAGAATATAAGTTTTTTTTATAGTGCAAAGTTTTACAAACAAATTTTATTTTTAAGTAAATTTTTCACAGAAACGTTTTAAGTACAATCGATTAAAATTTTTATGTTTACAAGTGTACACAATTACTTCGATTACGAAAATAATGAAGGCCAATATCATTCCGTAGCACATCATTTCAAGCACAAGAGAAATTTGATCTATTCTGACCGCTTCTGGTTTGTTGACCGTGTGTTCAATTTTCTTTATCAACCAACGATCTTTCAATCTTTCCCACAGTCCAACTTCCATCAATCTCAATATTCTGTTTACAAAAAAGTTTACTTGTTCACGTGTATATTAGATAACAATATAGTATGATAGCGCTTTACAATCGTTTGTGATGTTTCTTTACCCCATATCAATGGTTCTTTTGTACTTGAAATCTTTCACAATGCCGGCGGATATCCACATGGTCAAGTAACGTTGTCCAACTGGAGTTAGGTGGCATAGAAGGTGTTTTGTAGTTTTGTGTTCGTCGTCACCTTGGAATAAAACGTATTTATTTTTTTTCAAGGAACACATCATAGTAATTATTTCCTCGAATTTTGATGCAGCGACGAAACGTTTAGCTTTTCGTACTTTTATAAAAGTTTCGTCAGTGCTTACCTGTGGGATGCGAACATTCATTCATTTTGTCGTAAACAAAAATAAAAAGCAAAATGTATTGAGTGTGTTATTTATATGTTAATACCTGAACCGCTATATCTACAATAGAACCTTTCAGACTGACAATGTTGTATTTAGTATTGGTCAACAGAGAGTCAAGATCATTAAACGGCGATATAACGAGTTTTTTAGTCATGTAAATAAATAAGAGCGCGCCAAACGCTATGGACAATATCGAACAAAAGAGACCCAGTGATATTTCCAGTATCCTCGACCTTCCGTCAAAAATCTCGGGAATGTAGCCTGTTGTAAGTATTGCATTCTAATAATTTATTATAATCATATCGTCATTCACGTTCGAATCAGTTGTTATGTATTCAAACAGTTATTTGTACTTTGATTGCAGAGCATTCCAAAGTTATAAAACAAATGGTCGCCGATAGTTGTGAGTCTGCGTTTATTTCTAATCTTTGCGACTATAGTTTGCACTCCGAAACTGCATGCGTTTAGTAGCACATACATGGCCAGAATGACACACCAGATTTCCCAGGAAAACACCTTTGTCATCCATGTACTGTCGTATATTCCTTTGTCCCGAAAGTACAATTGATAGCTGCGAAATCGGAACTGAAGCCTCGTTAAAGTTTCGGTAAATATCTCAAATTTACCTGTTGATCCATAGAGGCGTTGTGAAATCAACCGCCAAAAGTCGCTTGCTGTACGTTTCCACCATTGGTATCACATCGGTTTCATTGCGAAAAATTATGCCTAACAATCCTTCGGTGTAAGTGTGATTCTTTGTGGGTACACCTAAGCCGTCTACGTTTGCTCGTATCGGTTGTAATCTAGAAATATTTTTCGATTACCGCTTTTCGCTTTTTATAGTTTTCATCGCGTGATTTTTTCCCTCTTTTTTTTTTAAATTTATTCAGAACGATCTTACGTGAAGTTCAACATATCGGAAAGAATGGTCCACAAGTCACCGCAAAGTCCCATGATCCTGGTGTTGTTGTCGTAGAATTGAAGAAAATTTCGTTGCTGAATTGTGTGCAATAAACGAAATTTAAAACGCGCAGTTGTGAAAACCAGATATTAAGCGCGCGCGAAAATGTTTGGGATAAGAGAAACCCTACCTGAAAAGACGTCAGGGTCAGATTTTGCAGCTGAAAATTGTGAATTTCCAATGCCCGGCTTTGTCTGACGCGTTCTCGTTGCAACGTAGCGTACGCGGGCACACTGGAAATTGGTACGAAGGTTTTTTGCGTTTTGCTCCAAATCACACCGTTCATCGTTCTGGGCGATTGTCCGATGGTTAATAACGACTTATATATCATTTTATTGCACAGTATAGTGTGTAGTACGTATGTACGTGTGTAGGATTGAAATAGTCTATTATCATATTTCCAATCAGATTGCTCAAGATAAAGAACGAAAGATAAATGAGAATTAAACAGATGTTTTACTTCAGGTGATATCTCTTCTGGGAATCTTATACTCGTATATGTGTGCGTTTAACCCCTGAAACATTAATTTTTCTAAGCAAGTAAAAACCGTGTTATTTAAAATCGAAATATATAAAAGCGATAGAGTATGTTCGCTGATTATTACACAAAGGTTTACATCTTTCTCTCTTTCTCTGATCGATAGAAACGTACCATTCATATATTTTATTACACGTGATGAAACATGATATAATCATTCTTTTATCGGCCTTATCAAACGGTAGATAGGTATCTTGTGTGGTTGACGTGGTTTGCTCATGATGACATTTCACGAAATCGATTTTCGTAACCGTCGCGATTTGCAAAGTGTGGCGTGTGTGCTTTTACGTATGTCCAGACTGCAGAGTGCCTTGATACGGCTTTAATACATTATCACAGAGCAAAACGGAACGCGGAGACGGAAGTGATCGAGGTCAATGTTATATCCGTCGTTGCGTAATACTAATCAAACTCACATTGATAATTACGCATTACAGATATCATCTCTTGCTTCTGTGTGCTATATACTGTTCGCGATTAAAAATAAAACAACAATTTACCTAAGATATATTGTTCTTTTTTTTTTTTTTTTTAATTGTAGATAATATTGTTTTTATAAGGAAAAGCATGGGAACGAAATAATATCAGATTGTGATATACGAAAAACATGAATTGTATATTGTATTTGACTGAGTATAAAGGTCTTAGATACACATCATTCTTTCGCTGGAGAATTTATTCACAAGTTAAATCTTATTGTATAGCAAACTTCTCTTCGAAGTGGTGGTCTCTCAAAATTACAAACGATAAAAACTTCAATTCGGAGGTACATCGATCTTAGTCTTCTTTTAATGGCAGTCGTGCGAAAGCTAAGTACGAGATACTAAGATTTTATCACGGATCACGTTGTTATGTCTAACCGTTTTTTGTTTTCTCCAAATAGAAAACACGCTCTTCATATGTTTTTTTCTCTTCGTTTTAATATATTATTAATATAAAAATTACGAAAATTATAACGTCGTCTCCCCTTTTAATAGTTTCAAAACTATTTTAAACCATTTTACATTTTTCTAATTTATCGCTAATATATTTATTTATTTCGAAAATATATAAAGAGTTAAATTTCGCAAAGTTAAAATCAAATAGCGACATCTTATAGCCTTGTGAAGATGTATATTGTACGTCCTATACACACACGCGCGTATATAATTAATTAATAATAATATTTAATTTATACACACACAAATATTCTCCGATAATTTTCCGTTTACTATCGCTGAATATTTACGGGTATCAAATCTCTCTCAGTCATTTGTGAGTCTTCGAGGTCGAGAAATGTTAAGGACATATCGATTAAGAGGGAGGACAAGAATATTGCTGGTTAAGAAGTGGCCTCGAAGATTTTTTTTTTAGTAAAAGATACACGTACATCCACCTATTGTGTAAAAACGTACAAATCGAAAAAGAGTTTTCGTTTAACAGTTAAATATTTCACTATCCGAATTTTGGCATATTAATATGGTTATAAAAAATTGCTCTTTAGAAAACATCTTAACGTACACATTCACAAATTGCACACTCACGCATCTTTTTTTTTCTTTATCGCTCTTTCTTTCTCTCACATTACCGCTTATTACAATATATATTCGACCGCGCGTGCTCGCATCTTTTCTTTTCTTTTTTTTTTTTTGAACAGTTCCGTAAAGAGTATATTTGAGAACATGATTCACGTAAAGTGTGAATTATAGAGCATAACAATATTTCATACAATATTATACTCTCTCGACAGAGCATGCATATTGATTAAACATTCGTTTTAATATTAAGTATCAACATTTGTTCTACAAGATTATTTCTTTCTCGTGAAATATATAAATTACCTCTCTCTCGCTTCTCTTGCACAACTTATAAAGATACAAGTTATACATGTACATACACACACATTTATTTGCGTGTATATATGCAAAGTTGTGTACGTACTCGTAGTATATATATAATATATACTTAACAAAAATGTGATTGACAATTTATCTCTTCTCGTAAAAAATAAAAAAAAACAAATATATCTCCGAAAAATTCATTATTTTTTTTTTTTTATGTAATTACAAATAGAATCATGTTAGAGCACATCCAATTCTGTTCTACGTGTATATATATATATATATGTTAAACTTATGTTACATGTATAAGAAGATAGTACACATACAACATCCACAAAAACAAAAGTCAATATAAAATACGTGTACATGTGTAAAAATAAATAAATATACAAATATGTATATATAAATATATGGCAGTAGTTAGATGTATAGTAACTCTCTGTCTGTCATATGTTATTCTCAATACTGACCAAGAAAGAGAGTATCTGGCAGTCATAGAGATACGTATGTATATGCTTTCATCGACACTCTTCGCGCGCAAATCTGAAACAAACGTGTATATATGTATTTGTCGCGAATCAAACTGTTCACTTTGACACTCTTGTCTCAGTAGTGACTTTACTGGGATCCGGTAACCTGACGACCAACTGCGCGCCATTTTGCATCGGTCTCAGGCCATTGTTGGTAGCGTTTGATTTGGGCGTACCAGCCTGCGGTACTGCTGTGGGTAAGACTTTCTTTGCGCCGCTCAACTTGGGCGAGCAACACTGTTTGTCATCGTAGACATCGTTCAGATTCACATTCGCGACGGGATTCTGGTAATTACTGGTTTTTATCGGCGTACCGTGTTCCGCGTTTGGGAAACCGCAATTGGGCTTCTGTTCGACGCAGTTGGAACTCGTAAAAGTGTTCACTGTTGACGGTAGCATTTTGATCGCGTTGCTGTAATCGTTAAGATTGCAGACAGCCGTCGGCTGCTGCTCCCCCTTTTGATCGCTTTTGTATATAGGCGCTGACAGTTGTGTCGAGTTCGTCTTGTTCGTGCTTTTGTGGCTACTACCGGAGTAACTCGTGATAGACTCGTTGCAAAAGTCACTCAAGTAGGTTTGATTTATATACCAGTTATGCAACCGGTGATGGATCTCCGGAAACTGCGGTCGGCGATTCGCCACTTCATGCCAGCACTCGATCATCAGGCTATAGATCATCGTCGGACAATCTTCGGGACACGGTAGCAATTGCCGTGAGCGAATCATATCTATAACCTCCTGGTTGTTGTATCCATAATACGGCTATAAGAAGAAATTTTCTTAGAATTCACAAGAGAAGGTTTTGAAAAACAAAACATTTATTTTATGTATGTGCCGGTTGCTTTACCTGCAAACCGTAGCTATAAATCTCCCACAACACAACCCCGAAACTCCATACATCCGACTCAGTGGTGAACTTGCCATATAAAATCGACTCGGGCGGCATCCATCGAACAGGTAATAGACTCTTAGATTGTACCCTGTAATAGTCGCTGCTATATATATCTCGCGACAAGCCGAAATCTGAGATCTTCACCGTCAGATTATCGCCCACTAAGCAGTTTCTAGCTGCCAAATCGCGGTGGACATAGTGATGGCTGGCCAAATACTCCATACCTGTAAAACGAATCATTATTGAGCACGTAATAAGAAATGATTATGCACAAAATAAATTAGTTACTTACCAGAAGCGATCTGCAAAGCAATATGTAAAAACTCCGGCTGTTCTAGAATTTTACCGTTGCTGTTGTTTAAAGGAACATCCGATCTCGGGGAATGGCAAATCAAAAATTCGTGTAGATCTCCCTGAGTCATATATTCAAAGAGCATACACATCGGTTCTCCCTTCAATATCACACCGAGCAGGCAAATGATATTCGGATGCCTCAAATCGGTCATTAGTTCAACTTCTCTCTTGAAATCGCTCTGAGTCTTCGGAGTCGCGTTTTCCTTCAACGTCTTTACCGCTACAAAAATAGGCGGCTCGCTTTTATTACCGGTCTGTAATTCGCCTTTGTAAACTTTTCCTGCAGACATAATCGATATTTCAATTTGTACGAAATTCTGTAAAAAAAAAATCAATAAACCATTAATTCTTACTTACCAAAAGCACCTTCGCCAAGTTCTTGCAACAGCACGACATTATTTGTGGTAAATTGAGGTATTCTATTATTTGACGTTCTGCTACTGCCACTGCTTAACGTGCCAGTACCCGGTGTCGTATTGCCAGGCCCTGCCAAAAGGGAACTCATTTCCATAGGCTGTGTCGTGCTTCTTCTTCCATCATATATGTTCTTATCACATTGAATACCAGTCAACATCTAAAATAAAATCGTCATCTCAACATCCATTTCGCTTCTTACTTGTATCGACACATGTATCGATATAGTTACTTTATTCGATGGCAGATGATTCATTTGTCTTCTGGATTTTCTGCTTCTGTAGCAGCAGCAATAGCAAACCAATATAACAACAAACCCTCCCGTTAATACGAAACCAACGACCGCATAAATCCATAAATTTTCAACTGAAAGAAACACGTACTTTTCATTAACTTTCCACACACAATACATTTCTTACGTCATATTTCATAAACTTACCACATTTCGGTATGTTGCAAAACTCCTTTTGCATTCTGTTATTGACGTCGACGTAACACCATGGTTGCAATTCTTTGCCACCAGGATTAGACCACCGTAAACACGGTCGTCCGCTAACACTTGTTTTTACGGTTCCCCGATAGGATTTTCCACTGCCCCAATAACAGTAATCATCTGAGAAGAACGTGAAATGAGAAATGTTGTAATTGCCATGTAAAACCTGTTGAATTAAAATTTGTGTTGCACATACTTTCCTGCACGGTGTTCGCCACGGATAATCCAAGCGTTAGGCAATCGCGAGCTTCTGTCGTTCCCTCCATTGGCAAATTCGAACATTCAACCAAAGGCACTTGATGCCCAATTAAAGGATGTCTCTTCGCTATCGCGTATTCCTTTCGGCACAATTCGTTCTCCAGCATTTCGCACTCTTCCCGGCATATTCTTCGCAACTTACGATTCATCTCGTTTCTGTTGGACGCTCGCAAGTCCCCGTAACTCTGATTGATTATTTTCTTGTTGCTTGTCTTTCCGTTCTCGTTGGGTATAAAGTCGAACGTCGGGCCTGGGCCCAAAGTAGGACTGCGTTTCTTGGGAATGCCGTGCATTTTCGCGAAGTCGTCCGCGTCGTCGTGATCGTCGTCCAATAAATGATCCTGCTTGGAATTCAGAAGGTTAAAGAGCTGCGTGCTTGCTTCTGTGTTTTTCGATTGTTTTTGATTGTTTGACGAGTCACGACATATCGGAAAAGCGGAATAGCACAGAGACGGCTTTGCATATCCTTCACAATTTGATGAAAGTTCACTGTGCAAAGAAAGAATTAATTTTTATTTCAATGTGACATATTACGATATCGCGCAATAATGTACTCACTTTGAAAAATTAATAACTTGAAACGCCTTCATTAATTTCTCCTCAAGCATCTTTTGTGTCATAGGATATGTTATATAAACCGATTGGTTTCCTACAAATTGTGCACACGTTTGTCCTGTATATATCTGGAAAAAATTTTAAACAAAAAATTTAAACTCTTCTTTACACAAAAAACAGTGAACAATTTTATTTATATTTGTCTTTTAAAACCAACCTCGCAAGTTCCTTTATGATTGTCTTTTCTGTTTAAAACATTACTTATGCCCGATATTTCATCAACATTGACATTGGATGGAAATTGTATATTGCCATTAGTAAGGCCGCTGATTGTATTGAAATCCATGGTGGATTGTAAGCTGGTCGGATGTGGACTTGGCAAAAGTATGCCACCAAATGGATTTGCAGATGCCAGATGAGAGAGATGAGGTGTTGACATTCTATTGCCCAGGTTGTCCAATGAGTCTCCATTTCCCATACTGTCATAACAAGAAGACAAAACACCTAAATATACAAAACTTGAACTCTTTAACTCTAAATACTAAAGTATCTATATAATTGCAAAAAACGGATAAAGAAAACTCGCTACTAAGTTGTCAATAATATCCAAATCAGCCTTGAAGGAGTTAAATACCACTACTTTATCTAATCTTTTTTCTCGTAAAAAAAAAAAACAACAAAAGAAAACAACTTGTAGATTATTCCGGCATAACCTCGCAAAGATAACGCTCCGATACCTTGTCACTGTCATGTTAACGTTCCCAGTGCTATTTACGACTCGTACAAAAATACACAAACTCTGCAACAATACTAGGTACAAGAGTAGCTTCATAATTTACAATTTAACTATCAAAACATTTGGTTTAACGTGTAGTGGCTCGTCATCTGACACCGCATCAGGTGTCAACCATTTGTAAACTGATGGCGGTGGACCAGACGCGCGCTATAAACAAAGCTGTTTGAAGATATCTCAGTTATTCATAATCACGACAGATGTCACCGTCAGTTTCGTGCCGGCCATATGCCGGCGCTACGTTCGCGCCAATAAAAAACGCGAGATCAATGGTTCTTCAACTTCGAATAAAAGCTGACCTGGACATTCCTGTAGGAAATCTGTCAGCGCCCAGTGACTGTCCGATGGAATCTCCAGGATGTATCGGAGCTGCAAACAGAACGGCGAAGAAGATAATAATATAACAGTTACAAAAGGTAACAATAAAATTATAATAATAAAATCATCCTCCACGAAGTTATACGAACGCACGAACGCGGTCAATTTCGCGGCCCCATCCCGTTAAACAGCCGCTGATTAATGGGCCAAATTACCGCGGCAATGACTATTACCTGGGTCCATGTTATGCGCGAAACTTCCGCACGAAGTTTTGAACGCAGTCGAGGGTTCGCAGTTAAGCTACTTAATCGTGCTTGACTGCGAATCGCGGCTCGTAACGTCGCTGTCAATATTTCGTGCAAAGTTTATATGAGCGCGTGTTAATGTTCTTTCTCTCCTCGCGCGCTTTAGCGCGAATAAAATAGTAAAAAAAAAGAAAAAAAAAAGATATACATATAATTTTTAAAAACTTTCTCTCGTCTCCTAAAACGCACGAGCACATTGAATACCTTTCCATTTGAAAAGAGTGCGACAACAACTCCAAGCGTATAACGCTAAAATTGTGTTCAAGCTCTGCATTCCTTTCCCGAGGCATAATGTTATTTTTTTCTCTCCCCCAAAACCTTGATTCCGAGTGTTTACACTTTATCCGTTTTCGCATGCGAATGAAATTCATCTCTCAGGCGCCGGTACATCGCATAAAAGCGGACGTGTATTACACACGTTTGTACATACACATCGTCAGCGGACTTTTCGCAAGTTGAATTTATGCGCCGCACATTATTATATCGACTGGATGCGATATGTAACTCGTGTATATCGTATTTCAATAACCGAGTATTGCCGCATGTATCATCCGGCGATCGAGGAAAGTTGCATGTCTCGTGCATTTCTCTCTGACATTCATACACACACACACACACACACACAGACGCGCGCGCGCGTGTAAACACAACCCACTCGAGAAGAGTATCTCGCGAAATTAATAGATAGTATCTCGGTTTCATCATTCACTCGTTGATCGGTACAAGTCCACCCGATCGTAAGCGAAAATTATAAACCGTCACGATTATTAAACACAAGTGTACCGAAAAATAAAAGTCAAATTCGAGCGGTACAAAACCTGAAGCGCGTGCTTCAGACATATATAGTACATTCATCTTCTATATATCCGTGTCGCGAGTAATACGATACATTAAAAGTTGTTCACATCGTTGTTTTGCGCGCAGTTATATCTGCACGCGCATATCTCAGTATAGTGTGAAATTCTCTTTATCTCTTTCGTTTCCTCTTTGTAGTTTCTGTCCGTCAGTGCATCGTCGCTTTGTGCGCACTAACTTGGTCGTAAATTGAACAGCCGGCATACGGATAACATAGTTGTTGATTTCTCGTGGGAGTGTAATGCACACCACGCCGCGCGAAATATAGTCGAGACGCGCGCCGCCGCCGTCTCTTCTCCTCGATGCATTCAATTGCATTTGCTCGCATTTGAGTGAAATATATTTTATCACGCGTATGCACGCGTGTATGTGTGGCGCGATGACGCACGTGTGAACTAACTTTTACGATTATTTCGACAATCCGGAGAATACTGTCTCCCATACCTCTGTTTCCCGGTGACGAAATCCCGGGAGAGGGGAACGTGGGAGGTCCCTCCGCGACCTGGGGAAAGAAGTTTGAATTTTCTAGCGTCGAGTTTGACTTGCAGAGTGCTAATATTAAAGTTCGTCTCCGGCGAATCCGAGATCCCTCTCGGCAGGGGAACACAACGTAGAGCAGAGAATCGTCGTCGTCGTCGTCGTCGTCGTCGTCGTCCTCGGGATTAGATTAGAATTTGTTAGGAGCGTCTCTCTCTTCGGTGGTAACTTTGTCCGGGGAACAGTTTTGTTTCATCGCCTCGAGGCGTGAGAGCTTTTCGAAAACTTTGTTACGGGAAGTTTTACCCGGAGCCCTGCTCACCGAGAGACGACGAGGTGGGAGAGCGTTTTTGGACGCGTCGAAACAAACTGG
The DNA here is from genome assembly GCA_014825475.1 of Pseudomyrmex flavicornis. Lineage (NCBI taxonomy): Eukaryota > Metazoa > Arthropoda > Insecta > Hymenoptera > Formicidae > Pseudomyrmex > Pseudomyrmex flavicornis. The sequence goes on from QVNW01000035.1 coordinate 159,693, forward strand.
AAAGGCCACGAGGCCATCTCGGAGTGTCTATGTTTGCCACGCTGTTATCTGCGAAGTTGCTGTAATATTGTTCTGCTCGAAATAAACGTTTGAGCGCGAGAAAACCGCATGATAAGAATAAAGAAACAACGGTGCAATATTTTTTTATTATTTGATAATAATCTCGCTTTCTGTCACTCTTTTTGTAAGAATTTCTAATATAATTTATCTAATACCCCATAGCGTATTATGACGCTTCTGGCGCGCTGTAGAGAGATCCCCCAAGCTTCATAACCGTTTTCGTAGTCAAGCGGGTTTGCGTTTTATGGTAATGTCTTTACGTCGGGAACACACACACACACACACACCACCGTTGTGTGTCTCCGAAGCGTTACTACATAATGCGTACTCGAAAATTTTCGCGACGATGGGTAAGACGTCGATGCCTATTCACCTCGTGCATTACAAACAGTGTTTATGGGGTTGTTCCGTGAGCAAGTTACGAGGTGGCAGCGCGCACAAGAGAGAACTACCTTCGAGAACCACCTCTTTTTGTCGGTGACGCGCGAAATATTATACTCTCTGGATTTTGCAGGCCGTGTGTTTAAAGCGTGTTTAATTACTCCCGTGAAATGTAAACTCGGATTATGGGCGAACTGCTTAGCGCGGCTTTAAAATTACAAAGATGATGTGATTATCTTCTCCTCCCCCTTTTCTCTATAATGGTTATGTTTGAGACTCGGAACCGTAATAGCATAACGGTCGCTCGGGCGTAATTTTACGTGGAGCAATTTTACATTTGTATTGTTTTAATCTAAATGAAATAACGTCGTTTCGTTCTTTAAAAAAAAAAACCAATACAAGAATTTTCATTATACTTTTGCATTTCTCGTTTATCGAATTAATTATTGAGTCGAGCATGGTGCAAAGATCTGGTTAAAAAAAAAAAAAAAAATTTACTTTGAACATTTACCTTGCCATTTCTTGGAAGAATCGACTCGCAAGGTTCCTTCGCTCTGAATTTGATCCTTGCCGTTCGTGACGCGACAGGTGTAAAAACCAACATCGGATACGTCTAAATTTGTAATTTTTAATCGACTGCCCGCCAAATTTTTCGCTGCGTGTTCGTGTATCTAAAATGTTAGAACCACAAGAATGTTAATTGGTATATAATAACATAAGTAAATAATAATTTAAAAGTAAAGGTAAATAATAATTTAAATAAAGATATAAATAATCTATAGAATTCCGTTTACTTGTGCATGTATTTTCCTAATGGTAATTTTTGGTCGATTTTCTTCCAACGGAGCTTCGTTCTTGAACCATCGTATCTTCGTCGGGGGAGGATCGCCCACGACTTCGCATCGCATATGGACCACACCGCCGGCGTCCTTCGAGATGTTCGTCAACGTTCTTACGAATTTTAAAGTGCCGCTCTTCGTGCCGGTCGCAGCATCGACGTCAGTCCTGTACAAACAACAAAACATAGTTTGTTGTTATACAAAACAACTTGTTGTAGAAAAATAGTATCTAAATATTTACATAAAGACACGATTGCATGTTACGTAACATTCATAGGGCGGAAATATTATAGAGCGCATTTAGATATCTCGATGCGAATCGATCGCGTCCATAATCTGCGGTCTAGATAACAATGTAACTTTGTAACGAGGGATCATTAAGAGATGTGAACTTAATCGCTTGACTCTCTACTGTGCGAGCCTTGTTACGCCCGCAAAGAACTTCTGGTTAAAAATGCCACTTGACTGGACTTTAAGTAACGCAAATGTAAAAATTCTTCGCAGAATTAACATCTGAGAGAGAGAGAGAGAAAGAGAAGTGTGTTTTTTAAATCAATTCTTACATAGAATTATGGAAATATATGGTATCTAATCGAACCTGAAAGAATAAAACACACATTGTCCCGTGCACGTTCGCGGTCGCGTGCAAAAAAAACGAAATATTAAATATGAACACGGTTAATAACCGGTCTCTCCCTCTTCTTCCGCGAAATGGAACGCGTATCGCGACGCGGGGTTCTTTCTCTTATCGCGGTCGAATTGATATATAGCGTCGCGAGACGCATTTAGCGGAGGTCGCACGTTTTCCAGAAACGCGCGCCGCTCCCACCGCACTTTTTACATGTATATTCGCACAAAAAATATAGCCCTGTTGGGGGGGCGCGCCTGTTTTTCCGCTTCGCTTCTACTAAATTCTTGAAGTCGCGGGAATAATTCAAACGAAAATGCGCGTGGCGGGACAAAGGGCAAGGTTTAATTATTATACGTTGCCAATGCAGTTGCGTTTCACGTTTGCGACGTCGACTACGTAACGTGCAGCAATGACAAAGGGGGATATGCGGGTGCCAGGAACCGCGGTTGTCCATTCTTCGTACGCATTATCGCGGAAACGCGATATCATAGAATTTCCTCTTTATCGTGCGTCATTACGTCCGATTTTATTACGCACAAATAACACGTTTCGCGGGATCTATGCGTTCGGCGTTCGATGTTCGCCCGCTTTCGTTTTCTGCTTGCACGCTTCACAACCAGCGTTTTTCATCATTCGCGATAGCTCAAGGTATGCACAAGGAACACAAATATATAGGAACTCAGCGCGTGGTTAAAACGACCCTCTTCTATCTTTCCGTATAGGTCCAATCATCGCGTTTACATTGCCGCCTATGTGCGTGCAAGCAACCGGCACGTGAAGTATATGGATGTGGCCCCGAGACCCGAGACCTTAGATGTACTCGAGAGAGAGAGACGTCTGTGTGTATGTACCATCAAGCCACGTTTGCACGTGATAGGACGTGATTGCACGTACACACACACACACACACGCACACGCACAGTGGGGGCAGTAACTAACCCTGCGTTTACCGCTGGTTATTGAATATAAATCAACCTGTGATCAGTAAGTTATACATATATATCGCGATATTGCCTGCCAGGAAGTTTGCCCGGCTCGCAATGAAACAACAGCTCGCAAACATTTGCCGGAATAATATGGAAGTGGATAATTCGAACGTATAATAATCTCGGAGTACACGAATGTACGTGTATTTCGGATTCTCTCGGGCGAAAATTTAAACGTCTCTCTCTAAAAAAAAAAAAAAAAAAAAAAAAAAACTCGATTTTTGAGAGATGAGCCTCTGACCGAAAAAATTGCAGCGTTTTACTGCGGTTGGCGTTCAAATGCGCTAGTAGTGTGTAACTGGCATATAAAAATCAACGGCGACGTGTGTCAACCGCGACTCGCGCGTTTCGACGCCGAGTAGTGTATAAAATTAGCGGCGCGTATAGATGAGGGCGCACGCTGAAAATACACCGTCCGTGCAACTCCGCACATCAGTTGACTGCACATTATTCGCTCAGTGCTATGTAAAATAATTCTATGCATTTCGAAGCTAACGTCGTCGCACAGTTTTTTTTTTATCGACTGGTTAAAGCACGAACTGCGCTGTTGTTTAAATTTTTAACCCAGTGATACGCGGTAAACCGCGTGTATTCGCAAAAAAAGAACGCGATATTGTCGGAAAGAGCGAGAGAGAGAGACAGAGAGAGAGACTTATAGTTGTTGAAAATAGAAGAAAATGTACGTGCTACCCTGCGGCGGAGGGTGGCAAAGATCGACACACAGGAGAACACCCACGACGCGCACTCGCCGTGTATATAATGGCATATGCGACTCTGGTATAATTAATAACGCAACCCAGTCTCTCTCTCTCTCTCGTAGTGCACGGTTGTTACGATATTTGTTCCAGAATATAATTACGAGAATATGTTGCGCATTCACGTTGAAGAGTAAATATGCGGAGTCGTCATTAAGTCGATGTTACGCCGCAATGGGAAAAATGTTGCGTTCATCAAATTGTACGCAAAACGACTATGCGAAGTTTCAAAACTGATAAAAGAGGAAAGAATTAAATACACACTGAGAAAAAAGTCACCCGATTAAAATGATATTACATTTTACTTTAAAGGAAAAAGAAACATTCTTTTTTTTTTTTAAACTTGGTCTGTTCTGTATGTCGCGGAAAAATGAGAGTGGAACATAGCACAGAAAAAATTAAGACATAATCTGTGAACTTTTTTCGCGGAAAAGACGGAAAAAGGATTCTCAAAAAAAAAAAAAAAAAAAAAAAAAAAAA